>PRKT01000452.1:373375-433643 GCA_003671525.1 Saccostrea glomerata | reverse complement strand
CTTGAGGTTACTCTCCTTGGTATTATTAAAGTCGCATGTTGGGCACTGAAAGGTCCTCATGGCACAAACAAAGACATGGTCTCTGTACTCCCCTTCACTATTTGCTGAGAAAGAGCACATAGGACAACGTCGAAACTCCTTATTTGGTGTTGTCTTTGTCTTCGCCATCTGAAAAAAAATCAAAACACATTTCTTTTTTTTAAATATATACACAAGATAACTGTTCAACTTTCATTCATCAAAAATACATCTACTGTAGATACTTATTTGTCAACATAATAATCATGAAGCCAAGTAGGTGGTTTAGTAACTCTTTTTGGACGACCATTGCCAGTATAAGTGATTGATGTTTCGTTGTTACTGTCATTTACAGTTTCTTGTAGCAACTGGTCTTCCTCAATCTGTGGAGACTCTTCTCCAGAAAGTGTTTGAGGATATTTCTTTCGCATGCGGTCAACATGTATTACTTGTTCTGAACCTCGAGACCCACAGTTGACCAAATAGTTTAAATTGGATATCTTTTTGACAACTCTAAATGGGCCCTGCCAAAAGCTTGTGAATTTAGGTGAGGTTCCAGGCTTTCTGCGTGGAAAGAATACATACACTTCCTCCCCAGCACTGAAAGTTTTCCACTTCAGTTTCCTATCATGGAAGTGTTTTTGTCTTACCATAGCCTGACCAGTGTTTTCCCTGACTATGTTATGGGCTCTCTCGAGCCGTTCTTGAAGCTCCCATACCCATTTGTTTGTGGGTGTTTCTTTAATGTTACCCGGGACTTCGTACATCAAATCCAGAGGGGTTGTGACTTCACGCCCCAACATCAGCATGTTAGGAGTTACCCCAGTAGTTTCATGCACGGAAGACCTGTAAGCCATTGTAATATAGGGCAAATGAACGTCCCAATCTGAATGGTGTTCGTTTACAAATCCACTGAGCATTGCAGTTAGTGTTCTATTAAACCGTTCAACCATACCAACCGATTGGGGATGATATGGAGTGGTACGGGTTTTCTGAACCTCTAATAACTGGCACATTTCTCTGAAAAGTTGGCTTTCGTACTGTGGACCCTGATCCGAGTGTATTACACCTGGAACACCAAATCTTGTCACCACCTCTTCTACTATTTTACCAGCGACTGTCTTGGCTTCCATATTGGGCATGGGGAAGCACTCTGTCCACTTGGTAAAATAATCGGCCACGACTAAAATATACCGGTTTCCATTTACGGTCTCTGGTAACTCGCCAAGGATGTCAGTGGCTATCCTCTCCATAGGGTATCCAGAACCTACTATTTGCATTGGCGCTTTATTAGACATAGTAGGCCCTTTACGTTTTGTGCACACTTCACAACCTGCTATGTATTGGTGAACATCTTTTTGTAAACCTGGCCAGTAGTACGATTGTCTAATCTTTGCCAGTGTCTTATGTATGCCAAGATGTCCAGCTGTTCTGTCGTCGTGACAGAACTTAAGAATTGTTCTTCTCTCCTTGCTGGGAACTACAATCTGCTTTTTCTGACTATTTGTTACTAAATCATCCCATTTCCTGTAGAGAACACCGTCATGCAAAGCTAACCTGTCCCATTGGGACCATAAAGATTTTATCACCATCGACTCCCCTGATATAGCATTATATTCTGGACGATCATTTGTGATCAACCATTCTTTAACCTTACTTAGGTCTCGATCTTCATCTTGTAGTTCACTGAATGAAATCTCTGTTGAGTCATCTTTGGTTTCTTCTTCAGATTCCAATGTTTGTACAACATGGATGTGGTCTGTCTTACACTGCTTGCATGGAATGCGACTTAAGCCATCCGCATTTTTGTGAAGTCTACCAGGCCTATGCTCAATATGAAAATCATAACTTGACAGCAATTCGATCCATCGGGCAAGCTGCCCTTCTGGATCCTTGAAATTCATTAACCATTTCAAGGAGCTATGGTCCGTCCTTACGGTGAATCTTCTACCATATAGATATTGTCTAAAGTGTTTCACAAATGTCACCACTGCTAAAAGTTCCTTTCGAGTGACACAATATTTCCTCTCTGACTTAGAAAGGCTTTTACTGGCATATGCTATAGGCCTCTCAACCCCATCCTGTAACTGTGATAGTACTGCGCCGACTGCCTCGTTGCTGGCGTCTGTATCAAGGATAAACTCCTGCTCAAAGTTAGGAAAAGCCAAGATGGGAGCTGTTGACAACTCTTTCCGTAACTTGTCAAAGGCGCTTTGGCACTTGTCATCCCATCTGAAGACCGTATTTTTCTTTGTTAGTTCGTGCAGAGGTTTGGCCACCATAGCAAAATTAGGCACGAATCTCCTATAATAGCTACAAAAGCCTATGAATGACCTTACCTCTGTAATGTTCGAGGGGACAGGCCATTTTTTCACTGCCTCTATTTTCTCAGGACTGGTAGCTATACCCTTTTCCGATATAAGATGTCCCAGATATTCGACCTCCTTTGCAAACAGTGTACATTTGCGTGCTTTCAACTTTAGGCCTGCAGCCAACAAACGGTCGAACACTTGTGTTAAATTCAGTGTCATGTACTCTATTGTCTTCCCTATTACAATTATATCGTCTAGGTAGACGAGGCAGATATTCCACTGTAGATTTCTCAGAACTGTCTCCATTAAGCGCTCGAAAGTGGCCGGGGCGTTACAAAGCCCGAACGGCATCACTTTAAATTGGTACAAACGCCGTCGGGTTACAAATGCTGTCTTGCTTCGATCCTTTGGCGACATTTCTACCTGCCAGTAGCCGGAGTTCAAGTCAAGAGTTGAAAACCACTTGACTCCCGAGTGTTGGTCCAAAGAGTCGTCTATCCTTGGGAGCGGATAAGCATCCTTAATAGTTCTTTCATTAAGCTTTCGATAGTCAACGCAGAATCTTGTTGAACCATCTTTCTTTTTCACTAAGACGACTGGTGACGACCAGGGACTCACTGATTCTTCTATAACGTCTCTTTCCAACATGTCGTCAACATGCTTGTCTACCTCTGCTTGCATGTTAACAGGTAAACGCCTTGGACGCTGTTTCACAGGGGATGCTTCTCCTGTATCGATTCTATGCTCTGTAACATTTGTCTTCCCAAGATCTGAGTCAGATGCAGCAAACAACTTGGAGTATCGCAATAGCAGCTTATGAATTGATTTAGCATTCATAACGTCCATACCCTCTACTGTCCTGTTATACAGGTCCTTAATATGTTCTGGCATTCTCTGTCGTTTGGAAAAGTCTTTAGAATCCTGCACACCAGCATACACATTTTCAACGGGTGACATATTAGCAACTAATGTCCCTTTATATACCGTTTGAACTTGATCCGACAAGTTAAACATTCTTACTGGTGCTACTTTCTCCCCTTTTACAATGGCTCTAGCTACTAAAGCACGGTCAGACTCAATAAACCGATTCGCTGGTTCAATAAGCCCAACTTCTGGGACCTTTTCAAATATAGAAGGTGTAACATTGCACATTGCAATAACTTCACTACCTGGTGGTATGCAAAGATTGTCAGCCAACGTGACCCTACAACAGCCAACTTTTCCCTCAAGATGTAAGTCATAATGGTTACCACCAACTTCTAGTAACAAGGATTTCATATTCAAGTTACAATTGTGGTCCCTCAAGAAATCTAAACCAAGAATACCGTCTACCCCTATTTGAGCTACTGCAAACATTCTCTCAAAACTCTGATTTCCCAACTTAAAGGGAATTAAAATCAAACCATCCACTTTAAGAGGTGAGCCATCTGCAGTAACTATTGGCTTCCGCAATTCATTAAGTTTTGAAGAAGACCCAACAACAGAAGGAAGGATCTCTGAGGATAGAATGCTAATGGTTGCCCCAGAATCTATCAAAAGTCGGACAATCTTGCCATGAATTGAGGCATGTATGAACATCCCTGCCTCGCCAACTTTGTAACTAACTCCCGATTTGTTTGGCCCTTTGTTTTTATAAACTTCTCGTGATGATGCAGATGCACCCGTTTTGTTTCCAGCCTTACCCAGAGATTTTAAGTAACTGAAGCACTTCGCCTTTATATGTCCTTCCTTCTTGCAGAAATGACAAACAATCTTAGGTTTACGACCAGTCTTTTGAGGTAGTGTCTGTCTGCCTCTGGTATTGCTAGCCTTTTCGTCTTTGAGAATTTTTATCTCCCTCTGTAGGTCTACCACAGCTTTGGTCAATATGGCAATCGGATCTGACTTCTCAGGTTCTCTTTGTGTAGCCCTCGCATACGTTGGACTTTCATGCATACGTTGGTCAGCAGCACTGAATGCGTCCAATTCCACGGCATGCCTTACAGCATCGTTTAAATCTACTGGCCTAGCTTGCTTAACTCTTAACCGCATGTCTCTATCATGTAGGGCATCTATAAATTGTTCTTTAGCAAGCGTTTCCCTCACTTCAACTGGCGCGGTATGGTAAGCTAAATTTGTTAGCCTCCTTATATCCTGTCCCAATTCTGGCAATGATTCTGAAGGTTTCTGTCGCCTCTCACGCAGCTGAGCTCTATACAGCTCCGTCTGATTCGTTGGGGAGAACCTCTCCTCCAGTGCTCTACATAGTAACCTATAATTGCACTTCTCTCCTTCAGGTAAATTGCCCAGGACACCTTGCGCCTGGCCTCTTAAAGATACTGCGAGGTGCATACCCATCTCTGTTGTTGTCCACTTATTAAGGGCGGCACATATTTCAAAATGCGACTTGAAGTCCAGCCAGGATGAACTGCCGTCAAACTTGTCTGCTTTCACACCTGTACGGACAGCTTCTGTGTCATTTTTCTTTTGGCGTCTTCTTGTAACATTGTCTGCATGAAAATCATTGAGTACTGCCGGGGTATCAATGAATGGCGTGCTGGATACTTGCTTTGGCTTGAGGCTTGTCTGTTTATCTTCCTTGAGTGCAAAGCTAGGCTCGTCATCTTCGAGGAAACTGGTAGTCTTCCTTACGTGTTTAGGTGTTGCACCATTCCCTTTGTATGACCTATCACCTAATGTGGTACGCCTGCTTTCAGGTATGCCTGAATCATTGGCGTCTGCCTTCTTAGCTGTTTCTGACAAGCTGTCTTGTAACCTCTTTAGTTCCTTCTCAACAGCAGCCATCATATTTTTAAAACAACCCAGCAATAAAAATACAAAGCAAAATTTACAAATAAAAAATCAACCAATGATCAGAATTTACAACCGAGATCCCACCGCTGCCACCAAATTTTGTAACGTGTTTAGGGGTCGTACCTGGTTGATTCCAGGATCTCGGTAAAGATAATATTTACAATAAATAATTTTCCTCTTAAAATGATTGGTTAAATGATTGGCCTGCAAATATATACAGATATGGCCCTTCCCTTACTTAGGGGGAAATCACAATTGATTGTCGGCCTTATATTTACAAAAATAACGGGTTCCCACAATGGCCACGGACTGACACCAATATTGCCTTATTCAGGCTCGTAGTGTCAGTCACGCCGCTTTGTCCAATATCCTAGTGGTCAGCCTCTAACAACAGAAGACACTGAATTGTCCTTATTCAGGACGCACAGTCATCCACTGTTATCAGAGACTTCCACTTTCTTAAAAGCTTACCAGGTAAGCCTCAAGGGGGTTGACGTTCCTCTAAATGGTTAGTCAAACAATAATACAATACACCCTATTTATTGTGGCAAGCCTTCGACGTCAGGCAATCCACCCAGTATTGTTAAACAGTTGTGGCAAGCCTCAATATTTGGCAATCCACCCGACTAACCGTATCTCCTGAACTTCAGTCTTCTTCCCTCTGCTACTTGGACTAAAAGAACCCTGCAGCTTAGCTGCGCTTGCTTATATACCTTTGTTAAGTCACATGATCAGCTAAGGTCACATGATCAGCTTCAGCCAATCAGAGATCCCAAGGCCCGACTTGCATAATTGGAATAGGCAAAGTCTAAAGCGTTACAAATATGCACAGTGCAGAATAGTAAGAAGATTTACTCTGGCTACTCTACAATGGCCGACAAACCTGATCCAGGGAATATAGAGCACGCAAGACATGAACCTGCCCCAGGAGAGACTGATCCAGTGAAACACAGTTCTATACTACGGGATGAAGAGCGAGTTTACAGAAATAGGCAAAAAACAGCGGCAGGCCAGGAGCTTTATCTAAATAAAATTAATGACTTTTAAAAGAAATTAAGTAAATTATGGAGGAAAATGGAAGATTCTCTTATTCTCATTGATCAATCTAGGGATGGTGACTTAAACAAGTTGAGAAAAATTGAAAATGAACTTTTTTGACTTCATACAAAATATTCTTGAGTAAGTGAAGAATACCTGTCTTATTTGAAAAGACATTCAGATCGTGAAAGTTAGAAAAAAAAACGTCGCAAGATTAACAACGAAAGGAAGTTGTCATTGACTCTGTACTGAAACAGATGGAAAATTTGAAGTTAGAGGCAGCCGAACATCTGTCACATAGAATGTCGGAAAAAGGCTCATCATATGGATCTTCCGTAGGATCACAGATCGACAAAAAAGAATGAACTGAAAATTACGTAACCGCTCACTTCAGAGGACATCGAACTACCTCCAAATAAGATGCCTCCAGTCAATCCTTTGTCCTTTGAATCACCGAGAGAAAAACTTAACGTTCAAGCAACGCCAAAACCAGAGAAACCATATACGTTGAACCCGTAAGCACCTTCCTTTGAACCAGATCTTCATCAAAGTCAAACAAAGAAAGATTACTCTATGTTAGGAGGACTTGTCTAATTCTTGTTGAAGAAAGATTTGTTGCTCACTAGTTTTAGTAAGTTTACTGACAACCCTGAACAATACACTGTGTGGAAAACGAGCTTCAAAAACATCATCAAAGAACTTAATGTGTCTCCGATTGAGGAAATGGACTTGCTTGTAAAATAGCTCGGACCGTCATCTGCCACCTTTGCTTCTAGCATTTGAGCTTCAAATGTTCATTCGCCAGAAAGAGGACTTCGTAAAATATGGGAGCGACTACAAGAAAGATATGGTCATCCAGAAATGGTTGAAGCAGCACTAAAGAAAAAGTTAGACGACTTTCCCAAACTTACTACAAAATACATGAACAAGTTGTGTGATTTGTTAGATATTCTGTCTGAATTAGAATCTACCAAATGTGATAAACACTATTCTCATTCACTGTCGTTCTTTGACACATCAACAGGAATCATTTCTATTGTCAAGAAACAACCCTACGCTTTTCAAGAAAAGATGACAAATCGTGCAGCCACTGTGGGACGTGGAGACCGGTCCTTTGGATGAGACCGTATAAACCGAGGCCCCGTGTCGCACGAAAAAGATCCCTCACTGCTTTATGGCCTAAGTGCCGAGTATAGGACAAAATTTGTAGCTCTCAACCTGCAAGTTGTGGCGTCTCCATATGAGTGAAAAATTCTCGAGAGGGACAACAAACAATCAATCACTATGAGTTAAGTCATGTTATTGAGATGGATAAAGCTAGTCAACGAAAGATAAATCCTATTACCTTAGCTTTAGTAAATGTCGTCCGTTTCCGTAAAACAGGTCGTCACAAAACATGTGCAAGCCTTCTTTCTTTTCGAAAATTCCGGAAATAGACGAAACAAGCAATCAACCCGTCGCTTACACAATCCATCGATTATATCCTTTTCTCCTTAGCAACAGTATTGTTGCTTTCAATTGCGGTGAGTATTTACTTTCATTTACAATGTATTTGCAATATTTTCTGCACATTAGTGCCATACATGGGTGTAAGGTACGTATACATGTGAATTTATGCAAATCATTAAATCGATATCTAAAAAAATACTTTTACGGGTACACATAACGGCGCGTATCTTATTTCAAAAATAAACTATTTTTTCGTATGCATACAAATTATCTTTGATCTATTAAAAAAATCTTTGATCTATTAAAAAAAATGTTAAAGGCAGCGAGTCCACTTACTCGCCTTGTGCCGTTGTAGGCATGTTAACATTGTGTATATGTGGTAGTTGTACTTAGTATACTTTTATTCTATTTTAATTAATGCTATTTATTTTATTTCAGGAATTTCATTCATTCATCCATTCATTCATTCATGCATTTACACAAGCGCTGCGCATTACTAATATTTTGTTTAAAATTATAAACATCCCTATTTAAATAATGGTTTAACCCAAAGACTATGGGTTAATGCAAGTTTTATAGAAGAGTCTATTTATAAATAAGGGTGTAGTCCATATTCATCCTTTCTATTGGTCAGTTGGTGTTGTATGGTCAGTGTTTGTCCATTCAGGCGGGAAACCTTTGTTTTATTCTGTTCAGAGCTACTGTTTGAGAAGGGTGTTGTCAGAGACTTGTTTTTGTCTATTTCTCAAACCTGATATTTATTGGAGTAAATTAAACACCCATAAACTGTAAGTAAACCCTTTCTTAAACTGAATAAATGATCAGAAACTGAAATTAAAAGATAATGAATGAATAAAGTATTTTAAACTTAAACTTGCTAAACGAGTATGAATGTAATAGAGTGAAAGTTTTGAAGTTATTAAAGTAAAGACTGATATATTGAAAAGTATGAGCAAGTTATATTTTAATCTAATTCATGTAGATCTTTAGAATTGAGATCTGAGTCTGAATTATTCTGATTTTATGATTTGTTAATTCATTAGGTTTGTCATCATGTAATTTATTTACACTAAATCCTTATCAAGTGATAGATCACTCAGTTCCATACACTGGTATGTTTAAATTCATATTTTTAAAGTATTGTAAATAGATAATTGATAAATGTAAAAGAAATATAATCTTTAGTCAATTTGAGTTTCAAACAGTTATTGCCCTTTGAATGCGTTTTGTATGAAATGTAAAGTAATGGCCTAAATGAATATTTTATGTGTTAAAATTGAAATCGTTTTGTGTAGTAAAGTGAATGTGTTTGTCTTTATGTTGTCTATGTGTTTATACATTGTTATTGTTATTTTAGGGTTGATTTCCATTGATTTCCATTTATTTCAACTTTGTTTCCAATATATTTCATCTATTATATTCAACGTCTATCTCCAAGGAATAAATACGAATCCAACCCCGTTACCGACTTGTTCATCTTATTTTCAACAAGAACCGGTTACATATATAACCTTTGTGTTTAAATATATAAATACCACTTACCTTTATTTAAATTGTATAACTATCTATTTTTAAATATATATATTAATATATCATGTATCAGTATAGATTTTTTTCAAACTTGCATTTCTTACTCCAAGGACATGCTGCGCTCAAAACCGAAGAGGAAATCTGCCTCACCTTACGCCCGACCGGGAAACAGGTCTGCCAGGACGTACCAATCGCAGGACCCTCCCCCTACGAACTCATCATCCGGTCATGCCTTCACTGCATAATCCAACCCTACTGCGACTGCTGGTCTAGACTCCATTGCTCAAACGGCTAGCTACGGCAGGCAGCTCAGCTGCTCCTCCAACAGTGGCATCCACAACCAGTACATCAGATACTGTTGCTACATCCATATCGGTTCCTTCATACAACAACCCAACATCTCTGATTAGTGTCTCAGACGAGTTGGGACTACATGTCTCCCAATTAACGAAGGAAAAAATTGGGGGTAAGAATACATAGAACTAGATAAAGTCTTTTATCTCATTGCTGATCATTGATCTATTGAACAGTTATTGATCATTACATATATTATTGGTACGGTCATACAATAGGCCAAATGCAGATATCGCTTGTAAAGTGTCGGAGTATTTGGATCCGCCCCCCGCGACAACGCTCAGAAGTGAAGAAGAAACCAGTATTCCTATCAAGCGGAAACATGGCCGTGAAAATCACAGCGCTTTCGGTGATATTACCACCTAAAGCAGTGGTGGGGCATTTCCTTTCTTCAATAATTGCAGCTTTTCATTTCATTAGAAACTATTGAGAGAAATATTGCGTACAAGTATACAACTGTCCAAGATGGATATACATGTAATTTGAATATTTTTCATTTGAAAGGAAATTTCAAATACGTAATATTTTTTTCTGCTCCATATCTATAACAATTTGAAGTCCTGATTTCATTATTATTATTATTATTATGGTATATTACCATTCTCTTACTTTCTAGCTTTTGCTTCTTGAGAATTTATACTTACACTTATTGGATATTATCTCCTTTTAAAAATATTTTATATGTCAGAAATCCAGTAATTTATCAGTGTTTTTTAGTGAACACTGCAAAGAAACTACTTGTATATTTTCTTATGCAGCAGCCCTTCCATCAATGAAGCATACAGATATAACTATTGATTCAACAACAGATATTTACCGTATTGTATTTTTTAAAGGATTACTTTTGCAGAAATTAATACTAACATTTAAAATTTCTTTTCTTGTTTTTTTTAAGTACAGGAATTATTTTTAACATACCCCACTTAGCAGGTTTATGTGCTTTTTTTCCTGCAGCAGCTGGAACATGAATGCTTATTTAACAATCAAAGAAAGTGGTTTTGTTTAAATTAAAAAATGGATTAAAAAAACAACTCCTATGACATGGTTCAATAGATTTATGAGCAATAATTTTGGTGTTTAATGATTCAGTACTACCAAAGAAATTTTGTGTAATTTTCATGTCATATTTGTAGCGTTGAAACCATTCATACTGAAATAATTATCTGTAATTGAATCTGACAGTTAACCATAAAGTTCTTACAGTATGTTTATGTTTCTGAAACTAAAGCCAATATTGTTTATATTATAAATTGGAGAGCATGGGAAAGTTTCACTTTGTGTCAAAGTTTAGTCAGGATAAATGTAGCATTAGAAACAATCACACCAGTTATGTTTTGCTTCTCAATTAGCAGTTTTACAATATTGCCACTCAATAGGATAAAACTTTATTATTTTTTGTAATTTTAGAAGAGAATAGCAATGATTAAATGACACAAGAGGAGAAAGATGTTACTGATGTAGAAAATTGATCAAAAGAGGATATAAAATGTCTTTTTGACAACAGACGGCAAAAAGAAAAACATTTCAATGGTAGCAAAGTCCACAAATCCCTTAGGGATAATATTTCAAAAGAACTGTCTGACCTTGGTGTGGCAGCAACTGCAACCCAGTGCTCTAATAAATGGAAAACCATGAAAATGTAATACAAAAGACTGATAACAATTCCCGTACAGGTGCAGAAAAGAAAACGTCCTTTTTATGATGATTTCGGAGAACTCTACGGTAATAAAAGTGGACCAAGACCACAATATGTGATGGCCTCCAAAAAGGTAAATACTGAAGATGACAAAGAAGATTCTACATGCAATTCAGGATCATCATCAGAATCCTCCTCTAAGACATCAACATCATCAACATCATCGTCATTTGCGGCAAAGAAGATCACAAAACGAAAAAGCAAAGATCAGTTCTCGTTACTAGAGGAATACCCTAAGGGACAGGAAAAATATCGTAAAGAGAGGTTCGATCTCGCAAAAGAACAGCACACAGGAAAAATGAATTTATAGGGAAAACTTAGAAAATGTTTGCAATCAAAACAGGCGAAAACTGATAAAGATGATCAGTAAAGCATTGGTATCTAAGTTGTATCAATAATATGCTTATTTCTACCATTTTAGATTAGGTATCAACCTAAAGGAATTTTATAATTTCCAAAAATATGACCAAGATTACTGCAAAGATCTACAATTGTACCTTATGCCTACTCCCACTAAATGTTTCAGTTCACCAGTTTCATACGTAACACCTATGACTGCCAACGAAACTATCAGTTATTACCAGCATATGGTCAACAATGACCTGGAGTTGAATCGAGGGGTATCCTTTGGGGTTAATGTAATCCTTATTTTCAAATTAAACGTTTGTTAATGTAATATGAGTCCCATCAATTATTTCAGCTATGCCAGGTATTTTGCACTCAGCTTCAAAATCTTCTGATATTTCTTGCTGTCTTAGCTTTGAAGATCTGTGATTTTTCGTAAGATTTTAAGTTACGATTCTCGTAAGATAAATCTTACGTCAGTTTCACAAACGCACTCGTAAGACCGAAAAACATCTTACGTCCACGATACTCTTAAGATTATACTCACGAGAAAAAGCTTTCTTGACAACCTACTTTCATTTTCATATGCACATGCGTATTGCATACTTCCGTATTTACATCTTGTCGTCTGACGGTGTGTGAATTAAAGGGTTTTGTTATGTCGAGTCTTAAAAGAAAGCCAAATTGGAGTTCGGCTGAAATAGAGGCACTTACCCACGCAGTTGCAGATAATATTAAAACAGTGAAGGGGAAATTTACCCCTGCCCTCACTCAGGACGTAACAAAATAAGTGTTGGAGTGCCATTACCGAACGGTAGGTCTAATTATAGTTTACGGTTTCCCCTATATTTATATATACTGATATAAATTTAATGAGAGACACACATCGACTTATGAAAGTAGGGACAGGAAATGAGAAACTTTATGATGTAAAGATGATTTAATTTACACAATCCCTCTTTGGTAGCATATAACGGAAATATGAAACACATGAATCTATTATTATATCAATCAGTTTTTTAATCATTGATGAATTTCTAAGCTACTGTGTAGCTTTGCTTTAGGGTCAATGCTGTTAATGACTCTAGATCAAACAGGGACACTGCGGAAGTGAAAAAGAAATGGCAAGACTTAAGCAGTTTGACGAAGAAAAAGGAGGCTGAGAGGATTAAACACGGCATGTAAAGCCATGGGAACAACTGGTGAATTTTTGTGCTGCATTTATTCAACACAAGCTGTACTGAAGTAAATTATAGTCATATCATTACAAAATAAAATTATATGCAATTATAACTTGAATATTATTTAAATAATTATAATCAAAACAGTAAAGTGTATACATTTATATTTCCATTTCTATTTGTTTTCTCTGAGATAACTCTTTAAAAGAGCTAAGTGCACTATTGCATTTTTTCTGCCCCCTGATTTCTCAAAATTTGAAGTGAATCATATGTGATTTTTTTGTACATCACTGAATAAAAGAGAATTAAATCTGACTATGTCTGGGATTTTTTTCATTTTTATGCGTCGTTATATAATAGAATACAGTCTCAGAAGAAGCAATGTTTCGGGAATTTTTCAAAATTCGGTACAATTCTCGGTGATTTTTCATAAAATTAAATATGAGCGCATAGTTGTTCAGGATTCATACTAACAAGTAAGAAAGATATTACACATAAGAACTGACAGTAAAAAAATCTTTCCTGAACAAGAATGCGCTCAATGTTTAATATAAAGAAAAACCTTATGCTGCGCGGCGCTTGTTCGTGCGAGGACATTCGGTCGTGAGTGACAAATGTTGTTTGTTTTACATACTTTACCTATTTTAGCGCTCTAGTTAAATAAATTAATACTTTTCTTGTAATAATTAAATGAAGGATCCAAAATCATTGTATGTTGCTGAATCTAGACTAAAACTTGACTTAACAAAAATCAATATCGTCTGATCCGAGTTGCATGGAAACCTTTCCGTGAAATAGGCCTACATGATATACATGATATCCTTGACAATACAGAAATTCAGAAAATATGAAATCCTTCAGCATGCCGTAATTACTGCAATATTAGGTAAGTGATCAAATGGTGAACATTTAGATGTATGTATAAATAAACATACAAAGCAAGTCTACACTTTGTTACATACAGATATAAACAGATAAAAGTGTTCTTTACGTATCTGTCAAAAATTGAATCTGCTAAGGCCAAAATAAAAAATACATTTGTTTCCCCTAACGCGACCGACCCAATTAAATCGCACCGACTGAAAAGATTTTTTAAATTAAAAGATTCAATTATTTTTTTTTTATTGTTAACCAAGTTTCATAACATACAATTTCATCAAAATCATTTTTTAGCAGAACGGCCGACATTGTTTTGCTGTGATTTGTTGAAGAAAATGGCACCAAGATGTGATTACGGAGAAAAAGTTCTTAATAAAATAACGGCGACGTCTCAATCTTATGGCTTTAGCTAACTACAATATGTAGAATTCTTCACTCTTAAAACAATTTGATGATAAAATTTACCACGACTAATTAAAAGTGTTTCGGAAGTGTCTTGGCGTCTCCATGTGAGTGAATAAATTTTCGAAAGGACGGTAAACAACAAACAAACCTGTCTGTTGAATTTAAGGTACGTAATACATGGTACATGTAAGGCTTGACTAATGAGCAGATGAGGGGCCCACCTAGTGAACACATCATTCAATTTCACTGCATTTTATTTAATTTGAGTTTTGATCTAATAACCAGTTTATCTATGTTCCTATGTTTACTATATGCCATTATAGAACCATATAGGAGTTGTAAATATTTGTCTGCATATTTATCCTGATAAATATAATTCAGATTTTCTTTCTTTAATGCCTTTATTTATGGGTTAAACTTCGTGACTATGACATTGTATATACATGTAGCATTTTTATCATTTGTAGATTCGGTTTGGTTCAATTAAATATTGTTTAAATACTCTTTACAAATAGTTTTGAAATCATGATTCGGCTTCCTGAGACGCCCAGTGTATTTTCCTTTAATTATACGCCCTCGAAGATTGGTTGATTCTTTGCTTTTAATCCCTTCGAGATTTGTTTGGACGACATTTGAACATTTCCCCAAATTTAGACGTACTCAGCACTTTTTTTGCTATTAAGCAGTAAGAGATCTTTTTTGAGCCAGCATCTTTTGCCAGACTGAACATATAAGTTTTATGGTCCCTTTTGAAAGACTGTTTTTTTTTTTATTTATACAAAATTTTATTCACATAAGTGAATGGGATTGGGCAGCAAGCAAAGCCTATTTTAGCCCTCTCCCTAAGACTAGACTGTCCCTAGACTGTTTTCAACGTTCCTTATTGGTATCCGGACCTGCGCTTAAAATTAGACACTTACTTCTTAACTCTAAAGCAAAATCTAGAAACACTCCAAATCTGATGGCCTTCAAAAAGTACTTTGATTGTCTATAAGCACTGGGGGCTGATGGAAGGTTTGAAGAAATAAACCCGGATGTCCGGTCTTTGCGTATTTGAGAATCTTGTCTTTATCTATTCGATCTATATAAATGTACTCTGGCGTGAGATATCTCACAAGTTCAACTAAAAAACAGTTGTAAATTAATTAATCATGAATTTTCCTTTAAACATCATATGTTTGAAACCTAGCATTTTGCTCACAAATCGCTTTCTTTTTTACTTTTCTTACTTATAAAGTTTTTTCTATTAAATTTTAGAATGTATTTTCAAAGCTGTTGTCATAAAATAAAATTGTTTACCTACCTACCGACCCACCTTGAGAATTCAGGGTCGGGTTAGGGGAAACAAAGATATTTTTGATTCCGGCCTAAGCTTTTTAGTTTTTTAGAAAAGAAAATGGAGCTACTTTTCAAAAGAATAGCTAGGAATGCAAAATCGAAATTAATGGTAATAGTTAAAGTCCATGAATTGATGAATAAACACCAGATATAATCTATTTATAGGCTACTGCATATCGCTGGATTTGTTTACAGTTTCCTAGCAATATACAAGGGAAATAATCGGCATTGAGGTCCCACACGGGATATTTCTAAGCTTCTTGAATCAAGAATTTATTGTTATAGGTTCTTTATATTTCATTTACGTATATTTGATAGAATAAAAATTAGATTGAAATATTGACTTAAAATAATGCATGTTCATATTAGTTATAATATATTAAATCATACATACTTTTAAAATCAAATGAATAAATATCAGTTAGGTTTTTTTTCAAAATTGATTTTTAAAAAAAGAAGGATTATTTTATTAAATTCTGAAGATGAATTTTAAACCGCTGAAAATATTAACGAAATTATTTCCAAGAAAATCCTTTTAATTTTATTGAAAAAGACTTTCAAAAAATAATTAATTATGCAATGTATAATTTAGAGCCCATACACTAATGGTAAAAAAAAAACACAACAAATATGGACATTTGAAAAAAAATGATGTACCATAAAACTGTAATTACAATTTTTTTTTAAGCCTAGCAGATTTTTTAACTTAATTATAGTTTTACAATTTTTTTTGTGATTAATTAAATGCCCATTTTGACATCAACATATTCAATTGCATTGTACAAAATCTAGTACAAAATAACATTATGGAAAGAGAACACTATATCTAATTGTATGTTAATGTCCATTCTTCTGTATTTACTTGCACTAATGAGCTGTAAAGCTCAAACTTAACAAAAATTATGTTAAATTGAGCATCTCCAAAGTTAATTAGTTGCAAGCCTTAATTATTTATTTAATTGAAGAGAGCAATTTTTCAATAAATGCACACAATATGTCAAAGGAAGATAGCATTTCTTTTCAATTATTGTACTCATTAGATTAATTATAATTACTCTTTTCAATTAAATTAGATTAAAGAGAGCAAAATTTTTGTGCACACCAAATCAGCAAATGATATCAACAACTGCCTTGATGCATTAAGCAATAAATCAGATGTATCACAAATATATCATTAACTATTATAACAGATATTATTTATAATAATTAAATTATAAATCACATCAAATGAATTGGTGCGGGTGTTACATGTATCTTTGAATAATTGAAGATATCTGCAATTATTTGAGGTCTTACTTTGTAATGTGAATTTGAGCTAGGCCATGAAATCAGCATATTGTAGATAAACGTAAGTTACATGTAATGTTTCACACTTTCACTTAAACTGCATGGTTATATTTTGGACACATCCTTCTGTCTGTCTAGCTGTCTTTGTCAGTTCAAAAAACTTAGGTGTCTAGTTGATTTTTCAGAAAGTAATTCATACTTTGCTATGATATTTTACCTCATTACTCCTTATAAGAAAGACCCTTTTGATTGTTAAATCAAAGAGTTAAATGTCAAGGTCAGAAAGTCCTATATTAAATTTTAAAAATCCTGAAGTAGGGCACATAAATTAATTCCCTGAATTGAATAGTCCTATTTTAAACCTATGGGCAGATTACTAAAGCTTCATTGAAACACCAATAATTATAACTCTTATAATTTAATTAAGAAATAAAAGATGCATGGAAAGTGTTGTGCTGATGAAATCTTTAATAGTATGTTTTAGTACCGACAAAGAGTTTTGTCATACAGAGTTTACAAAGCAAAGCATTTAATTATTCATATAAACAGTGTCAAGGCTCTTGTGTGTTTTTTCATTATGGTAGAAACACCCTTTCTTTGATCCATGTAATTGTACATACACTATACATTTATGCAAATACAGAAAATATCTTTGAAAATTAACTTATAACAATTTTTCACCACTATATTTTTAAATTTTGATTTCAGGAGCAACTTTTCTCATCATGCCTAAAGCATACGACTGTTGCTGGTGTCATCAGAGAAGTTGTGGTGGATCTGAAACAAGGAGGCACATTAGAACGCAACCGCTTATAAAGGAAACATAGCGGCGACTAGGGAGAGCTGTACTTAAGGAGGTTGTAGTTTGTCATAAATGTTACCAATCCTTTTCTCGCAAACGAACAGTTGTAGGTGCCTCAAATACATGTACTCTAATATGCAGTGATCCAGAATACTTCCCACCTCTGCCCACGTGTAACTCAGATTCAAATCCTTCATTAAAAAGTCCAAAATCAATATGTCTTCCCATAACATCAACGCCAAAAGGTCACAGAAAATGTGTCATTTGCAGAAAGCCATACTCTGACAGAAACCGTCTTATAAATATCCCTAAGTCCTCCATTGTACAAGCTTTTGTTGAAACGGGAATCTTCATCAATGATGACAGCAGATGTTGCAAGATGCATGTTGAAGATGGCTACCTAAATGAAGATGCACTCTCAGGACTAACGACAACAAAAGATGAAGAACAACTATCAAGAACTGACATATGCAAGCTTTTATCTAGCCTTAGAAGTACCATCAAATCTGCAACTTACCTCAACTTTGATGTTCCATCTCTTCTGAGTGAAGAAGACTATTTGTGTCTCACTGGCTTGAAAAAAGAGCAATTTGCAGAACTTGTTCATGAATTAAAGAATATAAGGAACAATTCCAGCCGTACCAAGAGAACTTGTCTTGCTGTATTCCTGACAAAACTCCGCACTGGTCTTTCCAACACAATACTTTCCACAATCTTCAAGCTTTCTGTATATCAGATTCAAAGAATAATTCCATCAGTAAGAGAGGCTCTCATGCAGAATTTTGTGCCAAAACATCTTGGATTCCAACATATAAGTCATCAGGAATTCTCTCTGCACCATACAACTCCAATTGCCCGAAAGCTTTTCACCACTGAGGAAGATCAAGCTGTTATCATCTTGGATGGAACATATATTTACATCCAAAAGAGCCATGACTATGAATTTCAGCGCCTTTCATACAGTCTCCATAAAAACCGTCCGTTAGTGAAACCCATGATGGTTGTGGCCTCTGATGGGTACATCTTAAGTGTTCTGGGACCATATGTGGCACATTGTCACAACAATGATCCCAGCATAACAAAGCATATGTTTTCTCAAAATGCTGAAAACATTCAAGGTATGTTTACTGTTACAGATTTGAAACACAAATATGTCTTTTCAATAGACCCAAGTTTGTGGAAGTCAAGAAATAATATAGTAATAACATTGAGATTTTTTTTGCTCCAGTATGGTTGAAAGAAGATGATGTGGTCGTAGTTGACAGAGGGTTCAGGGATGCAGTGACCTTTATGGAAGATATTGGATTGAAAGTCCACATGCCATTCTATCTGCAAAGGGGAGAAAAGCAACATACAACTACGGAAGCCAACCTCTCAAGAATGGTCACTAAAGTTAGATGGGTAGTTGAGAGTGCTAACGGCAGACTTAAACAGTGGAGACTACTGGACAAAGTTATTCCTAACAAGCTACTTCCACAGGTTGGGGATTTTGTTAGAATCGTATGTGCACTATGTAACTGTTTCAGGCCTTGTCTTGGTAGCATGGACCCTGAGACTGAAAGTGTGGCCATCAAAATGCTAGAAAGGTCACAGAAGTCCAATGAAGTCCAGGCTCTTGTTCAAGAAAACAAGCTGTTGACTCGCCGTGCTGTGTACACAGCTATCGATGCCTCCTCTGAACTTGGTGATTTCCCTGTCCTTTCACTTGATGACTTACGCTCTCTGACATTAGGTATTTATCAAGTCAAACATGCAGAGAATTACACACGAGAACATTTAAAAGATGAAGGCAGCTATGAAGTTATGGTATGCCATGATTTTCCAAATCTTTTTAGAGTTAAGATTCAGTCTCGCCATTCTAGAAATGTACTTCACACACTTTGGATAAAATATAGAGGTAAAGAGGAGAGTGTAGAGGCCATTTGTGGTTGGTACTGTACATGCAAAATTGGAGCAAGACTGGTTGGTTGCTGTGCCCATGTGTCCAGTGTACTGTGGTTCCTTGGATGGAAAAGGCATCAGGGCACAGAACCATTGTCATCTGGACCTGGACCAAAATGCCACTTTCTGAATGCGGCATACCAAGAAGATTCAGATAGTGACATTGTGGAGGAGTGAATTTCAGGAATTAAGGTACTCCAATCCTCAGCCAGGACAGATAACTCTTAAATTCCTAATTTATATTAAAAAATCTCAAAATGATGCTTATGAAAGGAAAAAAAATTACGCCATAAAAGTATTTTAAAATTACATACATGTTTGTAAAGAAATTAAGGTTCATTTAAATCTTACCATAGAAACTACAGCTGTCTTAAATGTATAAACATTGTGATATTTATTCAAAAGCCTGGATACCTATGATTTTTATTTCTAAGATATGTTTGTTGATGATCAATTTTGAATAAAAAATGTATTGTAGTTTTTTTTATTCGCATTTCTGGAACATTTAATTGAAATTTATTAATTTTCTTATATAATATGATCCACTTTAAGATGCAATTTGAAGAATCATCGTGGGTAAAAATATGTTACTTTAAGAATTCAGAGACATTTTTGTAAGTTTGTTCAATTAGTCAATGCCTGATTTTCAGAATCTAAGGATCGGAGTACCTTAAGGATTACATAGATCTTTCATAGGAAATTTATCTCAAAGATATATGTATTACATTTTATGTTTGCTTCAGCAGTCAGTGTAGATTTGATTGGATAGTTATATCTTTGATGTTTTTTTTATTATTAATTTATATGAACTTGCCTTTGCTGGTATGTTCAAGGTGGAAACATGGTGTAACAATGATAAACAAAGAGGGAAACATATGTTAAGAATCAGCTATGCTGAAATAAAATTATTAAGATACTAGTATAATATCTGTAATGATATACACAATAATACATAAAATGATATTTTCATGTAAAATGTGATGATTTTTATCGGTGGGAGACAAACCAGTCTCTAACTGTGAAATTATCAGAAATTGATAGTAAATAAGCTTTTACCTTAAACATGTTAAACCCTTCATGCAGGTCTGTTTGAGATATGATTATAAGTAATTGTTAATATACATGTATATATATATATATATATATATATATATATATATATATATGTAGGAGTGACATGTCTACCCTGTTGAAGACAATGGAATATTTTACATGATCATATATGCATTGCAAAATATGAACTATCTCTTACATTCTACTCATCTTATTTTCAAAGTAAGGCTACCTGTATGCATGTATATGTTTTAATAACCTCTTCCTCATTTTTAGCTCTACTGGTCAGAGACCAGAAGAGCTTATGCGATAGTAATGCGTCCGGCGTCCGTCCGTCTGTCTGTCTGTCTGTCCGTCTGTCTGTAAACAATTTTTCAAAACGCTACTCCTCCTACAATTTTAGTCTGATTTCAATATAACTTGGCACACAAGTAGACTACACTAAGATACATAGAATAGTGCATGGGTTTTTAATTTCGATGAACGGTGTTACCATGGTTACTAAAAATAGAATTTTCTGTGAAATTCCTTAAAAACGCTACTTCTTCTACAGTTTTGGTCTGATTTCAATATAACTTGGCACACAAGTAGACTACACTAAGATACATAGAATAGTGCATCGGTTTTTAATTTCGATGAACGATGTTGCCATGGTTACTATAAATAGAATTTTCTGTGAAATTCCTTAAAAACGCTACTCCTTCTACAATTCCAATTTGATTTCAATATAACTTGGCACACAAGTAGACTACACTAAGATACATAGAAAAGTGCATCGGTTTTTAATTTCGATGAACGATGTTGCCATGGTTACTAAAAATAGAATTTTCTGTGAAATTCCTTAAAAACGCTACTCCTTCTGAGACTTGTTGCCATGGTAACCATTTATCTATAACATCCTAAAACCTGAAAATATTTTTTAAGGAAGCTTTTATGATATACAAAGTTTGGATTGAATCATTGTTGATGTGTGCCATAGGGATGCACTTTATGTAAAAGTGCAATATTTTTATGTATGCATAAAATGTGGCTCTTTAAAATGTTTTTATTGTCTAAAATAGTATGTGGTTGCCATGGAATTATGATTAAGCGTTGCTAGGAAATATTTTGTTTTACATTGCCAGTGAATTAGAAGCTTAGATATAAATAGTACTTCAATTAACTTTAATGCTAATAAAAAAATTACATGTATTGACTTCTTCACTTCATATTAATATTGGTTGCTATAGTAAATAAACTGGTTGCTAAGATATGTTTGAGTGGTTGCTATGGTGTTTTCCATCAGAATGAATTTGTTAATGCAATGTTTAGGAATTTTCGAACAGTACATATGATCATGAAAGCTAAAATAAAAATATATTTCTTAGTTATTAATTCTTAAAACTGTTAAATATTAAATCCAAGAGCTTTTAACATCGTTTTTTCGTGGGTGGTTGCTAGGCAACGGGGGCATCAGAACAATAAAATAAAGTTATAATTGAAAAGGTAGACCCATGTCCATCTTCTGTTATAAATATTGTTGAAATATGAAAGGGGGCAAATATTTGTAATATACCACATTTAGTTCTTTGTTGATTCAGAAGTTGATTTCTTGATAATTCTACTGCAAAACGATAGGTTAGGAGCTATCTAAGGTGACTTAATGTGCATGTACATCTCCTGCGTGTCTTTCGTTATGTTTGACGCTAAGTAGGCCAAAAATGCATGCAACTCTCATGCGGCTGTCTTTGTGTTTGACGTCAATGGGCAAGGGCTATATTGAAATTGACATGGAAGGCTGCATGTAGTTTACAACTACAGTGTATTAATCTACACAAAAATCTAAATCTACAATTTTATTTCACAATGAAATGGAAACATAAGGAATCACTGTCGAAAGTTTTGCAAGTTAATGAAATTAATAATCAAATTATCCCACGTTTCCTACTATTGTTGATGCCCTGACATACTATATTAACTAGACAGTGATTCCTTAACAAACTTCATGTATGCACAGTATCAACTGGCTCATTCAAAAAATAACATACATCATCATGACTGCTGTCTACATGTAGATCATTGGAACATTTACCAAGAGTGCTCTGGAGGGGGTGCAGGGAGGAATTGATACAGCGGCACCAACCGAGCGAGGTATCATATGTATAATTATGTTTATCTTAAGTTTACCAATTTATCACGTGGATATGAATCATGTCCAACTACACATCATGGGAGATCTTATATACATGTATATATCATTAAAAAATTAAACCAAGAAGAGAATGAAGAAGAATTTCACTTCTGAAATCATAATTTATTGGCACGATTATATAATCTCAATACCTTTACATTTTACAGAGACATCATACCCTTTTGAAGAAGCTGTTGAAAATACCCCAGCAGTAGGCATGTATATACTGCTGTGACATCAAAAGGGGTTTCTTGAGATAAAATGGCGATTAGAAGTAAAATAATAATGTGCATTCATATGTTAAAACACTTAATATTAACAGTGTAAAATGATAGTGATGTAATTTTATTTGACAGTCAGACAATCTGAATACAGTAGGCTTATCTAAAGTGTATAAGTTAACTGTTATTGTACAATTGCAACAATGCCCTGTTATAAATAATATTAATACAGAATTCATGTAATTTTAGATACTTGTGAAGAAACAGAGTTTAAGACAGGTAATATATATTAATTCATCCACTGCATAAATTGTTATGAATAATGGTTTTAATAAGCATGAAAGGGTGTCATTTTTAAACAAATATGGGTTGGTTTCAAGATCAACTTCCATAATTCCCTGTAAATTTGATCTTGTACCAATCTGTATTTATATCCATATATGTTTTAAAATTACACCTTTTTACTTATGTTTAATTTCATGACTGGTTTATAATACATTTTTGCATAATTATTCACTGGAACTTATGAAATAATGTATTTGATTTTTCATATCTTAAATAATCTCCGATAATTTGTTGCCAAGGCTTGGGGATAAAAAAACGTACGATACAACCCACTGGATGAAAAATGATATCCAACTATAAATCATTGAAACTCCTATAAATGTTATGTATCTATATAAATTAGTATAAATTACTGATAATTCAACTCTTTTGTTTTGTTTAAGGTGTTTTGGCAAATTCCCTACCCTCTGCTGATGGAGCAACTGCATATCCATATGCATATAAGAAAAAGAGAAAAAATACGATAGAAATAAATCGTAAGAATTTTTGTGAAAAGGGCTGCTACGAAAGCAAAGGACCCCGCACACATCGTGAATACATTCAAATACAGTCGATTGTGAGAGGCCAAACAGCAAGATGATTTTTCTCATACTTGTATTCTTACTAAGTACCAAATACGTATGATAGTTCTTTTCTTAGGAACAATTGGTTGTTTGCCCATTGTTCTTTGAAATATTAAGTTCTATCTCTTGTAATATTCTGTTAAAAGTTTCTTTTTGAGTCTAAAATGACTTTCAAAATCATATGAAGGCAATTTTGGAACAACCTCTTTGAAAAAACGTTGGACAGACGGGACGTTTTCTCTCCGAGAAAACCTACTGTCAGGTAGAAACGGGAAAACATCATCCTCATCTTCATCTGCGTCGTCTTCTAGAAAATGATCAACTGTAATAACTAAAACATTTTTATCAACCATGTTTGTTAACACTAGTCTTGACTCGAAGCATCCGATAGTTCTTTATGTTATCACGTGTTGCGCATGTTCAACCCCAACAACGGTGTCTGAAGTGTTGCTCAAATCGAACGTACTCCATCAGTCTGAAAGTATTCAAAATATTCCTTTTAATCAATTCGAAAACAAATGCCTGCAAAATTCAAACCGTGCAGGGGTGTTAACTTCTCTTCGGACTTAGCATTGGGTAGGACGGGCTCTGGATTTTTGTACATCTGTTAGGTAGGTACTGTTTTTTATTGAGGCCTATAGTCGTTAATCAGTTTTCGTTGTAAATATAAAAATATAATATTTTTCTGCTGTTAATAAAAGAAAATTGTTGCCATACTAAAAACTTGTTAATTTGCGCAGTTATTAAAATTCTTGGTTTAGTAAGTCATTTTTGTGACTATTCAAGATACAAAACGTTTCTTGGTAAAGACGATGTTGGTATAAAACGCGAAGTACTAATAATATTGATAAAGGTTTGTGATATTTACGAAGTATTTTCATCTTCGTTATACACCGGTCACGGTAGCTCAGTCGGTAGAGCGCTCGCTCCTTGATCGGGAGGTCGTGAGTTCGTATCTCGGCCGCGACTGACCTAGTCGTTAAAATAGGTAGCGACTGTTCCTTCGCCATGCGCTCTGCACTTTGAAGTGAAAGTTGCGGGTCCTTCGGATGAGACCTTAAAAACCGAAACCCCGTGTCAGCGGCAGGCGTTGGCACGATAAAGATCCCTCACTGCTCAATGGCCCTGAGTGCCGAGTAAAGGTCAAAATTTGAAGTCCTTCACCGGCATACGGTGACGTCTCCAAACCAGAAGTCTCTGTCGAGACTGTAGCTCTACTGGTTTATACTTAAAACAAAGGAAGAAAAAAGTAGCAGTTGGAACTTGAAACTTTAAAACAGTAATAAATAGAAAACTGATCCTTGTCAGTCATCAAAATTAAAACTGATGCACAGAATTATGTATCCTTGTGTAGTCTACTTGTGTGCCAAGTTATATTGAAATTGGACCAATACTGTAGAAGGAGTAGCATTTTGAAAGCATTTCACAGAAATTTCTATTTTTAGTAACCACGGAAACACTGTTCATCAAAATCAGAAACCAATGCCCAGAATTACGTATCTTAGTGTAGTTTACTTGTGTGCCAAGTGATATTGAAATCGGACTAAAACTGTAGGAGGAGTAGTGTAATATTTCGGAAATTTATATTGTAAGCATTCGAGTTCCGTGATTAGGATGTAAACGTAAACATCCGCTTTAAAAAGTATATAAAGCCTGAATCGCAGTATCAAGCGATCATTCCAGTGTAAAGCTGCGGAGAGTACAAGACGTGTGCGAACAGACAGCGATATAAGTGAGACTATCAAGTCAGCTTACAGAAGAAGTCAACCTTATAATAAGTAAGGTCTAGTCTAAAAGAAAAGTAATAAATAAAGGCTGTTGTGTTTTGCGAGTGGCAAGCCGCTCAGAGGCTAACCAGTAACGGAGGTTAGCCACCACAGCTGTAATCCGTCTTGTCGACCTGTCTGGCAACCAGGCTGTTGTGTGCAGTGTGTCTGCCTGAATAAGGCTAGCAGTGTGCACAGCAGTTGAAGGGCTGTCACTTGTACTGACTGTGTCCTGAATAAGGCTGCAGTACAAGCGTCAGCCCGAGGTTGGCCAGCATTAGAAATAGTCTACCCACTGCCATTTTCCCAATCATTTGTAATTCTTTAAAGCACTGTGATTATTAACCTAGATAAGGTTGGCCATTTGTTTGTATATATTGCAGGCCTTTGTAATCAATCATTTGCTAATCATTTATTAAGGAAAATTATATTATAAAGGAAATCATCCCCAAAACCTTGAATCAACAAGGTACGACCCCCGATTGCTATATTATATATTCCGCTCGACACGTTACAGTAGCATTTTGAAAGAATTTCACAGAAATTTCTATTTTTAGTAACCATGGCAACACCATTCATCGTAATCAAAAACCCATGCACAGAATTATGTATCTTAGTGTAGTCTACTTGTGTGCCAAGTTATATTGAAATCGGACTAAAACTGTAGGAGGAGTAGCATTTTGAAAGAATTTCACAGAAATTTTTATTTTTAGTAACCATGGCAACACCGTTCATCAAAATCAGAAACCGATGCACAGAATTATGTATCTTAGTGTAGTCTACTTGTGTGCCAAGTAATATTGAAATTGGACCAAAACTGTATGAGGAGTAGCATTTTGAAAGCATTTCGCAGAAATTTCTATTTTTAGTAACCATGGCAACACCGTTCATCGAAATCAAAATCCGATGCACAGAATTATGTATCTTAGTGTAGTCTACTTGTGTGCCAAGTTATATCCAAATTGGACCAAAACTGTAGAAGGAGTAACATTTTGAATGCATTTCACAGAAATTTCTATTTTTAGTAACCACAATAACACCATTCATCAAAATCAGAAACCAATGCCCAGCATTATGTATCTTAGTGTAGTCTACTTGTGTGCCAAGTTATATTAAAATTGGACCAAAACTGTAGGAGGAGTAGCATTTTGAAAGAATTTCACAGAAATTTCTATTTTTAGTAACCATGGCAACACCGTTCATCAAAATCAGAAACCGATGCACAGAATTATGTATCTTAGTGTAGTTTACTTGTGTGCCAAGTAATATTGAAATTGGACCAAAACTGTAGGAGGAGTAGCATTTTGAAAGCATTTCGCAGAAATTTCTATTTTTAGTGCCCATGGCAACACCGTTCATCAAACTCAAAATCCGATGCACAGAATTATGTATCTTAGTATAGTCTACTTGTGTGCCAAGTTATATTGAAATTTGACCAAACTGTAGGAGGAGTTGCATTTTGAAAAATTGTTTACAGACAGACAGACAGACGGACGGACGACGGACGCATTACTATCGCATAAGCTCTTCTGGTCTCTGACCAGTAGAGCTAATGAATGAAAAATTCTTGTGATGGACGTTAAACAATATACAATCAATCGATCATCTTCGTTATACTGGTCTCATGGAATTTTCAAAATTGCAATACCATGTAGCGAATTCCGGTTACAAAACGAAGTGATTGATTGATTTTATATTGTTTAGCGCCCCTCTCGAGTATTTTTCACTCAAATGGACACCCAGCCACTTGCCGGTGGAGAGCTACAAATTTTGTCCTATAGTCGACAATCAGGGCCATTGAGCAGGGGGATTTTTGTCGTGCCAGCACCTACTGCGGGACCCCGGTTTATACAGTCTCATCCGAAGGACCGGTCTCCACGTCCGAAGGATTGACTTCTCACTTCGCGACTCGAGAGCAGACGCTCTAACCACTGCGCCACGAGGGTGATCAAAACGAAATGAAAATTAATCAAATGATAATTGAAACTTTTAACATATTTGAACAAATAATTACCGTTTGAAGATATAGCTATGTATACATTCTTTTGACATTTCTATCATCAAAAATTGCTATTCCCTTACACTTCTATTTTGTATTTTAGACAGAAATTTTGTCTCACTATCTAACATGTTAGAATGAATCGAACAAAAAAATTCAGCTCGACATTGTTATGTTCAATCTAACTTTTCCTAGCCATTAAATTCATGGCCATGTCGTGCAAAGTAAATTCTTAAAGCACTTCCTTTGTTAAAGGAAGGAAACCTTATCAAATTGATTTCAATTTTTTTTGTGAAGTTGAAACTGTCTTTTGTTTAATATGCATTAAAAAAGGGAATGATTTTTAATTCATACTGGGCAACGAAAATGTCTACACATTTTACCCTGCCTTCCTTTGTTTTATTATATCACCCTGTGAATGCTTTTGAATATTTAATGAGAAAAACATTTTCATTAAGTTTAGTTTCATTATGTGTAAATATCCTTGTAAAGCGTCACTTAACTGATTGGAGGGAGGGGTTCAAATTTTCATACCGTCATCATTGATGATATTTGCCTAATTGCAAATGGGGGAGGAAGAGGGGGGGGGGGGGGGGGCACTAATCCAACAAGAAAACGGGAAGTCCCAATTATAAATGCAGAGCAATAACTTGCCACTTAAAGTTATCAGTAAACAGTTTGTTCAAATCATGGCACGAAATTATTGGAAGCTATTCTCTTGCCCTGAAGTCATTCTTGAGCTTACTACTATGCCTATTCTACAAGATCGTTAACAACAAAGTGAAAATAGACCCTAGTGATAAGCTAATACCAACAGGAAGAGCAAGCAGAGCCCATAATGGCAACTCATTCAGGCAACAAAAATGCTCAACAAATATTAGACGGGATTCATTGGTAACGTAGTAATATCCAATACTGTATGTTGAATCAATGGAAAACACTGAAAACTTCAATTGATGAGTACAAATATGATCTAGATCTTTAAGCTGTTTTTGAGAGGCAAGAACATGCTATATAGAGGTGGCGTCTATTGCCAAATTCTCCTTAACTTGACCAATTTAATGCTTGAAGACAATCAGGTTTCTGTTCTACTCTTACTTGTTTACGGACAAAGGAGATTTTGGGGAATGACGTGTTTGAATAGTTTTTTCTCACGATAGTAGAGTTCAATTTCTAGCGCAAGTTCTACCCGAGCAGGTCAATTTTCTGTGGATGGACGCTAGGATAATGGAATTGTTTCAAACTATATCAGAAGTAAATCTGGCAGTTTCAAGACAACAAGGAGATTTACTGAATACTTTACAAATTATGATCGACTCTAAACTCGTGAGTTTTCAGCAAAACATCCTATATATAAATCTGCTGCAAATTGCGCGGCTCTGACGCCGCTGATGAAAAATGAACCCCCCCCCCGCCCCCCCCCCCCCCCCCCCCCGCCGCTATGTCAACCATGCTTTAAAACATATTTCTCAGTATTTTCCAAATTTTCTTCGTTTCATCAAAATTAATGATAAACACAGAATTAAATCTGACACAGACAGTTTTATCAGTACAAGCGTATTTTCTTCTTTTTCAAAACCAACTTCAAAGATTTTTTTTTCATTGGAAGAAAAACAAGTAACGCCAGGTGCGTGTGGACAAACTCTAGTCTCTTGAATCATACCGTTACAGTCAAGTTAACAGAGGAGTATTACACAACTCCTGAACTGTCCTCTTTCGTCTGTCTGAGATACTGAAGTACACCTCAGTTCAGTCAGAATTCTAAGTGTTTGAAATATACTCACTTCAAATAAAAAAAAAAAATAGATAAGATAAATGTATTGTAGGAAAAAAGCATATTTTCAGTGTCAAAATTGCGAAAGAAAAAAATCATATAGAAAGAAAATTATATTTGTTGAAAATAATTTATATAAAACATAGATGAATTCAGTTTGTTGAATCGGTTATATCATTACCAGTGTTTCAGACACTGCCTACGTGTAACGAAAACTACTCCCAAATATTGGACCACAACATCCTTGAGGAAGTCTTGGTGACAGGAGTTAAACCATCAGTCTGCTTTATACGGAGTAGCACTAAGTACACCCGACTCAAATGGCATTGCATGTGAATGAAAAATAGGTATCGGGTGTTTTGATGGAATACACTCAATACTGGAATATGCACAACATTCATTCATTCTGTGCTACAAAGTAAATAAAACCACGTAGAAAGTATACATTATACACTTCTTTCACAACAAATACGCACATATGACGATCACTTTTCACAAAACAACAGTTAATGTATCTATATTATATTTATATGACTATATTTAAGAAAATATATTAAAGACATATTTCATTAATGATATAAAAAGAAGTTTTGAATGAACTTGGATTGAAAAGATGATAAAATGGCATATATTCTCTTAACATCTGATTACTTCTCGTCAGGCCATGTTGTCTGATCTAGGATTACAGAGACCGTTTAGGAAGCCATTGTGACAGTTGTTAAACCACCATCCTCCTCTAAGATAGCAGTTACAATCCACTCTAGTCATCTCTGTGGATCCTCCCCAAGGATAGCAAAGTTACCACTACTTCTGTCGTTATATTTGTCTCGGGTGGAGAAATACATCCCAGAAAGATCTTCATAGAATCTATTTACGCCCTTGAGCTTTAAAGACGTCTTTTAAAGAATGTAGAAATAAGACATTATCTTATGTAGAATATTAAAGTTGTCCGTAGTGTCACTCCTCTGTTTCCCGGATGTAAATCCTTATAAGGTATATATCTGGTTTTCTAAAAATGAAACCCATATATTTGAATGGTTCCTGGCCACGTACATCACAAACTCTGTTACAATAAGACATCCCTTTCGAGAATTTCTTATCCATATTGAGACGCACCGCTTGCCGATGGAGTATTTCAATTGGAGCCATAGAAGGATAGTATCCATGGCAGCACTCTTTCCGAAATGGTACTTCAGTTTAAACGGTCTCATACGAAGGACCGGTATCCACGTTCTACAGTGGGACAGTCATATCTGCTTAATCGTACCGTTAAAGTCAAGTTAACAGAGAAATATTTCACAACGCCCTTTCGTCTATCAGAGATACTGAAGTACACCCCAGGTAGTTTTGAGCCGATCAATAACTGCAAACATTGTCCTGTACTCGACACTAGGGGCCATTGAGCAGGGAGGGATCTTCTTTGTGCCAGTACCTACTGATACACGGATCTCGGTTTAAACAGTTTCATCTAAAAGACCGGTCTCCATCTCCCACAGTGATATGTTAACTCGCGACGTAAGGATCGACTCCTTACCTTGCGACTGTGAAGCAGACGCTCTCGCCACTGCGCCACGCTTGAGAATTAATCAAACTGTATTCCAGAAAGAAAAAAGAAGACATATTAGTGTCAAAATTGCAAGAAAAAAACTCCTCGTCTAGATACCAATTAAATCGTAGTTGTTCAATAATTTTAGTACACCATTGCTTAATTTTAGTCCGTTGGACCGATTGTATCATTACCAGTTTCTAAGATAATAGATTCGTAACCATAACAACTCCAAGTGTAGGAACAGTCATCGTGAGAGAAGTCGTAGTGACAGGAGTTTTGTCACCAGTCTTCTTTCAAGGGTCGAAGAAATAAGGCCGAAATATTGCCGTCTCACTGTGACATTTTTAATGGAAAATTATCACCAGATATTAAGAGGGAATAAATCGTAAAATGTCTAAATGTAGCTAAGAAATCTTGTATTAATTATTTTAAAAAAATATTTTTAAAAAAATTGCCTATATTCTCTCAATATACGTTCTAGGTCATCTTGTCTGATCTAGGATTCCACAGACCATTCAGGAAGCCATCGTGACAGTAGTTATACCACCATCTTCCTCCACGGAAGCAGTTAGATCCACTCATGTCTTTATCCCTGTTTGTGGATCCGCCCCAAAGATAGCAGCACAGTTACTACTACTCCTGTCGTAAAATCTGCTTCAGGATCCGCCCTAAAGATAGCACAGTTACCACTACTCCTGTCGTAAAATCTGCTTCAGGATCCGCCCCAAAGATATCAGGACAGTTACCACTACTCCTGTCGTAAAATCTGCTTCAGGATCCGCCCAAAAGATAGCACAGGTACCACTACTCCTCCTGTCGTTATCTCTGTTTGAGTATACTCAACAAAGATATCACAGTTACCACTAGTTCTGTCGTTTTCTCTGTCTAGGGTGGTGAATTACGTCCAAGACAGAGCACCGCTAAACTCCACTTTGCGTCCTCACGGTTTAATAGACGTCTTAAAAAGAATGTAAAAGTAAAGACGGTATTTAATGTATAATACTTAGGTTGTCCGTATTGTCACTCTTCTCTGTTTCCCGGATGTAAACCCTTATAAGATGCATATCTTCTTAAAAAAACAAAACCCACATATATTAATGGTTTCCTTATAGGGTACATGCCTGATTTATCAATAAAACCCACTGAAGACTCCACTGCTTGCCGGTAGAGAACTGCACTCGGGCCATTGTAGGGATCATATGCTTGCAACCACATGACATCGGTTTACATGATCACATACGAACAACCCCGTTCCACATTAGTACAACCTGTAGTGTGGAATTCTGGATACGTAACCTACACAATTGCCAATTTGTGGACCAGACATCGTTAAGGAAGTCGTGGTGAAAGGAGCTACGCCATCAGTCTCCGTAAAGGGTCTCCGAACACCGCTTAAATGTTGCAAAATCTGCCTTTAACAATAAGAATCAACCTGTATAAGTATGAGCACACTTATCTCAAATGGCATCATTAATGAAAAATTATTGTCACCAAGTACTTGGCAGATAAAAATCATAATTGGAATCGGTACAAAACTATTTTTTCATCTGCTAGTAAGAAATCATACATAGTTTAAAGACTTAATTTTACAACAAAATAGAATATATGACATTTACTTTACTGATAAAAAAATAAAATACAAGGTTGAAGATAAAATTGATTACAGTTTATGAATGATTATTCGTTGTATAAAAAAATATTTAACATGGATAGATAAGCAGAGAAAATGGTCTATATTCTCATGACATCTGATTGCTTCTCGTCAGGCTATTTAGTCTGATCTAGAATTCCAGAGACCGCCCAGGAAGCCATTGTGACAGTTGTTGAACCACCATCCTCCTCTAAGACAGCAGTTACCATCCACTCCTGTCTTTATCTGTTTTGTAATTCCGCCACAAATATAGCAACACATTTACCACTACTCCTGTCGTTTCTCTGTTTGTGGATCCGCCATAAAGATAGCAACACATTTACCACTACTCCGGTCTTTATCTCTGTTTGTTGGTCCGCCATAAAGATGGCACAGTTACCACAACTTCTGTCGTTGTCTCTGTCCCGGATGGTGAACTACGTCCCAGACAGATCATCGCTAGGGTCCCTTTTGTACGCCCTAATACATATTGTACGGTTTTATAGGCGTCTTGAAAAAAGAATGTAGAAGAAAAAACATTTTCAGGTTTAATGATTGTCATTCGGCGTCGCCTACCGGTCGTAAATCCATAGAAGATGCATGTCGGATTTTAGAAGAACAAAAACCACACATTGTAATGGTTCCCTTATAAGGCACATGGCTGATTTACAAAGAAAACCCATTGAATAATAAAATTGATTATAGTTTAGGAATGATTATTTATTATGTAAAAAATAATTAAAATGGATATACAAGTAGACAAAATGGCCTACACTCTTAATATCTGATTATTTGTCCTCAGGCTATTTTGTCTGATATAGGATTCCAGAGACTGTCCAGGAAGTCAATGTAAATTGTTTTTATACCACCATCCTCCTCCACGACAGCAGTGAGATCCACTAATGTCTTTATCTATGTGGATCCGCCCCAAAGATAGCAGCACAGTTACCACTACTCCTGTCGTAGTCTCTGTCTCGGGTGGAGAAAGACGTCCAAGACAGATCCTCGCTAGATTCTCTTTTACGTCCTCATGGTTTTATAGACATCTTTAAAAGAATGTAGATGAAAAGACGGTATTTAATGTAGAATACTTAGGTTGTCCGTATTGTCTCTTTTCTCTGTTTTCCTGATGTAAACCCTTATAAGGCACAAGTCTGATTTTTAAGAACAAACCCACATATATAAATGGGTTCTTTGAAAGTACAGAGATGATCGCGTAAACACCAATCTCGGTAATAAATCAATGTCTATTTTTTTTCATCCATATGGCGGAGAGCCGCACTTAGTGCCATTGAGGGATGGTGTCCGTGCCAGCACCTACTACGACAAAATACTAACGTGTATAAGTGTAAGAGGGCGAGGTATATTTATTTTTGCATTGGGTTCGATTGATTGTATATTGTTTAACGTCCCTCTCGAGAAGTTTTCACTCATATGGAGACGTGGCGCCACCACTTGCCGGTGGAGAGCTGCACATTTAGTCCTATACTCGGCAGTCAGGGCCATTGAGCAGTGAGGGGTCTTTTTTCGTGCCAGCACCTTCTGCGACACGGGACCTCGGTTTATACGGTCTCATCCGAAGGACTGGCCTCTACGTCCCATAGTGGGATTCGAACCCGCGACGACTTCGCGACTCTAGAGCAGACGGTCTAACCACTGCGCCACGCGACCATTGGGTTCGAGATTCAGATTGAAATTTTTATAAAGTTTACAAATTATGAAAAGGAACAAGCTAATTCAAAGAATGTGTCCCTCGCTTAGGGAAAAAGTAAACCATGCGCAGTTCGGTGGAGAGAGGGGGGTCGGATCCCTCTGACTGAATTTGTAGAGTTATTAAATGTATACATGTATACTGAAGCAAATAACATATGCCAATACGGATATAAAGATTTGATTACTTATTCTTTATTATGTATATAGAAGATTCTTTTTATATGGAATATTTATCACACTGTAATTTTGTACAAGCCAGACCTCATAAATTTTTCATTTCACCTGCTGAATACTATCATTTTATAGTATAAAAAAAGTATTTCGGGGGAAAAAAAGGAACATCCGAGAATCGAACCCGGGATCTCGCACACAAGAAGCGAGAGACATACCACTAGACCACGGAACCGCTTCCGGGATCTCGCACACAAGAAGCGAGAGACATACCACTAGACCACGGAACCGCTTCTAACTGACGAAAATTATATGCAAAGATGAAGTCACATACATGTATATATTCACGTTCGATATTTTCAATATTTTACACAATGCATGGTGTCTAATTTAGCCTTTATTAAACAGTTCTAATAGTTGCAATAAGAATATAAAGTCCGCGGAGAACATGTTTTATACGTTGAAACTCTCCTCATGCCCCTGTGCTAAAAGTAGCGACATGTAATACGATAAATACTAATAAAACAAACGGGGCGGGACACTTTGAGAGGGGTGAGAGGTCCAATGAAGTTTTGTTATAAAATTAAATTGGAAAAGCTCAAAATCTCCTTGAAATATCGCCCGGAAACGATAGTGTTACACAAAGACAGAATGTATAAATTTACGATCTTGAACTTTGACCTTTTGACGTCAAAATCAATAGGGGTCATCCACAGGGAGTTGTTATTTAAAGTTTTATTGCAAAAGCTCAAAGGGTTCTCGAGATATCGCGCGGAAACGAAAGTGTTTTAACAGACAGAATTTTCGAATGTATGACCTTGACCTTTTGACTTCAAAATCAATAGGGTTCTTCTTTAGTCCATAGGGAGTACGTTGCTATGCAAAATTTAGTTGCGAAAGCTCAAAGGGTTCTCGAGATATCGTGTGGACACGAAAGCGTTACAGAAAGACGGACGAACGGACGGACAAACCCAAATTAATATCCCCCACTTTTCTAGCGGGGGACAAAAATTATTTTTATGTTTGATATATATCCTTTTTGAATAACTGAAATAACGTGAGTTTTTGGCTGTAAGTAATTTTTATAATTTATTTTTTACATATGTGAATCTGTCTATTGATTGATCAATTTACGGAATGTACAGTAGGCCATCTTTTGGCAGAATTTTTCACAGTAGATGAATTTCTTGCTGCATCGCCGCATTCTCCTGCTGATCTTGGTCTTCTCTAGTTTCTAAAATCTTAATTATGTCCAATAGTCCTTGTATGAGCTGTTCCATGATGATGGTAACACAACTGCACACTGTCGTCAATCACACAATGCTACTAGGGGAGCATCCAATTTTAATTATCATGTACCCAGGGTTGGAGCATACAATGATTCAAATTTTTATTATCAAGCCATTTTAAACTAGAATTCTATATCATTGGAAGTAAAAACTATAGCCAACAGAGCTAGTTTTGAATCTGCTGACAAGTTGCATCTAACACAAGAAGTTCAAAGGAGGAAAGTATTTACAGATATTTTTATAAGGTTATGTTTTTTTTTTAAATGATTTGTATTAACCTGAAAATGTGAATATGTAGATATATGTCAAATTATTTTATTCAAGCTAGAAATTTATGTAATCCTCAATTTTATTTTGTCTAGTATGCTGTCTTAGCCTAATTAAGTTGTACCATCTTTGGACCCCATTGGAAATAAGCATGTTTTAATATATATTGCTTTCATGGATTATCCATAGCGAAGATTGATTAAAAATATGTTAATTTGTGTTGCATGTGATAAGATCTAGTTCTGAGATCAGTATAAACTTGTGATAATGATAACTGTGATAATACCTGGAGTGATATTGTTTTAATGTGATAGCTATATGTACATGTAGTGCTTGAACTTTTAAGTGACCCCTAATTGATTTATGTATGTAAATTGTATTGTGTGAGTTGTAGTGAAGTTTACATTGGCCTGAATAAACATAATAATAATCATTTATTAAGAAGAGCACACTTACATCCAATGGAAGTCAGAGGGAATAAGGAAACCTAGAAATTCTACGTTAAACACTAAGTCTGTATCACTACAAATAATACACACATAAGACGATTACTTTTAAAGTTTTATTCATAATGTAAAAAGAATTTTATTATTAACATGCATTGAAAAGCAGACAATCGTGGCCTTGTATGTCGTCAGGCCATCTAGTCTGATCTAGGAATAGAGACCGTTCAGGAAGCTATCGTGACAGTTGTTATACCACCATCCTCCTCCTCCACGACAGCAGTTAGATCCACTTCTGTCGTTATCTCGTGGATCAGCCCAAAAGGTAGCAGCACAGTTACCACTACTCCTGTCGTAAAATCTGCTTCAGGATCCGCCCAAAAGGTAGCAGCACAGTTACCACTACTCCTGTCGTAAAATCTGCTTCAGGATCCGCCCTAAAGATAGCAGCACAGTTACCACTACTCCTGTCGTTGTCTCTGTCTCGGGTGGAGAAAGACGTCCAAGACAGATCCTCGCTAGATTCTCTTTTACGTCCTTGCGGTTTTCTAGACGTCTTAAAAAGAATGTAGAAGTAAAGACAGTATTTAATGTAGAATGCTTAGGTTGTCCGCATTGTCGCTCTTCTCTGTTTCCCGGATGTAAACCCTTATAAGGTACAAGTTAGTTTTTTAAGAACAAACCCACATATTTTATTGGGTACTTTGAAAGTACAGAGTTGATCGCGTACACTCCAATCTCTGTACTAAATCAATGTCCCTCTCGAAATTTTTTATCCATATGGCGGAGAGCCGCACTTAGTGCCATTGAGGGATGGTGTCCGTGCCAGCACCTACTACGACATAATGCTAACGTGTATAAGGCCTCATCCGAAGGACAGATATCCACGTACCACAGGGAGAAAAAATATTCTAGTCTCTTTAGGCATATAAGTTAATAGAGTTATATTACACAACTACTGAACTGTCTTCGATTTCGTCTGTTAGAGATATTGAAGTACACCCCGGAAAGTTCAGAGCCAGAATTCTTAGCATTTAAAATGTACTAATCTCACTTTTTTAAAAAGAATTGTCAAGAGAATTCTTCATAAGCAGTGTGATTAAATGATTGCTTAACAGACCTGTTTACCCATATCGTCGTCTCTCAGTATTTCTGATTAGATTTCTCCATGAGATTTGGCATTTGCCAGTAAGATTATTTTTCCGTCGATTTTACATATTTTAAAAGAGAACAACTGCTTTTTTGATTACAAAAACTTGGTTTAACAACATGGTCTTTAACATTTTATAATACCACAGCATTTTGACAACCCGACATCACTTAAGTGTTTGAAATTTTTCTCTTTTTTTTACCGATTCAAAAGTGTGAAAAGAAGACAGATCATAACGAAAACTAAATGCTAAGTTCCAAACGAACGTATTTCCTTTTTCCGTATTTTCATAATAGCAAAAGGCGAGACGTATTTTTGGCTTAAAATCCCTACAAAATACGGCGAAATCGTGAGAGTAAACAGGTCTGGTGTTATTTTAAAGCTACATGTATATGTATATACTGAATTTTATTAATGGATTTCCATTTCAAATAAGGGGTGTTATAAAATTATGAATCCAACACAATCAAACAATTTAATATAGTTGCAAGGATGAAGACTATAGATTTGTTTACTATGCTAATTATAGTAAATCCCGTTTTCACATTTCTCAGGCTTTTTCCTAAGTCTGTGTGGCAACACTCTTCTGTTGGATTCATGTGCTAAATTATTTTCTGTCCTATCTTCATTTACTTTTATGTTTTCTTTTAATAAATGAAATAAATTTTTGAAAAAAATATTTATATAATTGTAATTGTTTCATAATGTCATAAATTTCTCCTATTTTTCTGTGAATGTTCATCACTTGATTGTATTGATATGTAAGTAATCCTGTTAAACCTAAAAAAAAAATCACAATATTGGAATGGGCCTGAACGTGAAGTTCGTAAGTGACGCCACTCTCTTCTTCGACAATGTCTGGCATTTTAAAATGTTCTTTTGAACTTTTCTTGGTTTCTTTACTCTTTTTTCAGCAGAAGAAGTGGGTTTGTTCTTGTAGATAACGATTGATGGGTTGTATTTCAAGTTCATTAGTATATCTTCCAGTCGACCCCTGTCATCTGCAAAAGCAATCACATGACCACAAATTCCAAGTTTTTTTTAAACTCTGAACACTGAAAATCCTTTCGGTGTTTCCTTTAGTGTGTGAAAGCCTGGTCATCCTCGGCAACACAAAAGTTGCGGTTTTGCAATTCATCCACTTTGCTTCTTTCCAGAGGGTCCCTTACAAGGGAAAGTTTTCTTAGAATTGGTTCTTCATTGTTGAGATGGACTGATTATCTGGTGTTGTTTTTGCTGCTCTGTCATACTTGCCCATTTTATTGGATGGATCTCTAGGTGTTTGAAGGCAGACGCAAGTCGATATTCATCATGTCCATATACAGCTTTTATCAATTCCCTCTCTTGTAAAATTATGACATTTTCGTAAACAAGATCAGGTACCAATGCCTGGTCAAACGCAAAAGATTTTTGTTCTCTGTTTTAACAGTAACTGCTTTAAATTCTGTCATTACTTGCGGGCTTATATGAAAAAAAACGTAAAATATGATAGGTTCTAGAGCATTATTAGAAGCTGTCGACTGTGACCATTTATCAAATTATCCATAAGTTGTTGTAAAAATAATTTCCGCAAAATATTGTACACATGAAATGAAACACGTTTACAGTACTTCCCATCATGTAGGTGTCATTGTGCAAAATTATGCCAGAAGAAAATTTTATCTTGTTTTACAGTATTGTGATATAACAACCTTTTTGCCTTTTCCTTTGTACTGGTTCATCAATATCACTTTCACTGTAGATCTGTTGTTCTTTTTTAACATAATGTCGTAACGTACACTATATTGATCTGAATGCAGGCTCAATTTAAAATTCACAGACGTGATATAACCACCTCTTCGCTTTTTTAACACAATCACTTTCACTGTAGATCTGTTGATCTTTATTACCTTTAACATTGAGAAAAGTCTCATGATTAGTCTTTTTGCTGTAAATATAAATCTTAACTACAAATACTAACAAACTTAATGTCGGAACACTATGCTGATCTTAATGCAGGCTCACTTTAAAATTCAGACATATTACAAGGTATGTGTCACCTGTAGAGCCAAATTACTATCATCAGTGATTTATAAATTATTCAAAAGCATAGAAATATTTAATATGGAATGTAAGACAGCATTCTATTAACAACTATGTAAAATTCACAGTAATAAGTATTGGTAAAAAGTAACTACCAGACTAAGCACGAAAAAGTGGGCGGCTTGATTTTTTTTTTATCTTGAGTCTGGGGCTAGACTTATAGCACTGCCTGAAACCAATTTTATTTGGTCAACAATTTATTTGATGAGCGATACCTGTACGTGGACAAGTGCTTTTTCTGCTAATAGCTTAATTGCATATTACCTAGCGCATAGGGGGCTTTTTTTTTCTAGCGCAGAAGCGATAAAGCGGAAGTGGACTCAACACCGGACAAACAAGTGCGGCGTATAATAATGCCCGTAAAACATTGCTGTTTTGGTGATTGTAATAGCGACTCGAGATATATCGGGCAGAAGTCGCACATGGATGGTGTAAAGTTTATTCCCTTCCTGAAACCGAAAACGTAGCTTGAAAAATGTCAACGTTGGGTTAAGCTGTGCGGAAGGAAATACTTCACTGTTGAGAGCATTCGGAAAGAGACCTATATATGTTCAAAGCACTTCGTTGGAGGAAATGGGCCTTCAGATTTACACCCAGACCCGTTATCAGCACTAAGTACAGAATTTGAAAGAAATATGTTGTCAACAAAGAAACAAGAAGTCTCTGTCGAGACTCTAGCTCTACTGGTTTGTACTTATAACAAAGGATGAGAAAAGAAGCCATTGCCATCAAACCAAAACTGTAGAAGGAGTAGCGTTTTAAAGGAATTTCACAGAAAATTCCATTTTTAGTAACCATGGCAACACTGTTCATCGAATTCAAAAACCGATGCATTATTTTATGTATCATAGTGTAGTCTACTTGTGTGCCAAGTTATATTGAAATCAGACCAAAACTGTAGAAGGAGTAGTGTTTTAAAGGAATTTCAAAGACATTTCTATTTTTAGTAACCATGGCAACACCGTTCACTGAATTAAACAAGAGGCCCACGGGCCTTATAGGTCACCTGAGTATCATGTCACAACTTTCAAACAATTGAATTTGGTTCTGTTTTAAACCAGAGGCCATAAAATTCACAATTTTGAAAGAGGCGCCATTGCTTATCATAATTATAAACTTAGCATGCTTACTCTATTTACTTAATACCCAGATGTAGATCAGAGTAAAAAAGAGAATATGCACATCCACTTTATAAACAGTTGTGCACCCCACCCAAAAGGAACCACTGACCCTGGAGCCATGAAATTCACAATTTTAGAAGAGGCACTCTTGCTCATCATAACTATGTTCTTAGTTTATCTAATACCCAGGAGCAGAGAAAAAGATTTTCAAAGAATTAATGCATTTTCACTATATTAACAATAGAGCCCCGCCCTAACATCAAAACCCCTGACCCTGGGGCCATGAATTTCACAAATCTGAAAGAGGCACTCTTGTTCATTATAACTATGTACTTAGTTAGTTTATTTAATACCCAGGAGCAGAGAACAAGATTTTCAAAGAATTAATGCATTTTCACTATTATAATCAATAGAGCCCCGCCCTAACATCAAAACCCCTGACCCTGGGGCCATGAATTTCACAATTTTGGTAGAGGCACTCTTGTTCATTATAACTATGTACTTAGTTAGTTTATCTAATACCCAGGAGCAGAGAAGAAGATTTTCAAAGAATTAATGCATTTTCACTATATAATCAATATAGCCCCGCCCTAGCACTAGAACCCCTGACCCTGGGGCCATGAATTTCACAATTTTGGTAGAGGACTCAATGGTCATTACATTCATGCTAACAGTTTGCCTGCTTAATGTCCAGGAGTAAAGAAGAAGATTTTAAAAGATTTCATTGATTTTAGTGGTTTTGGCCCCACCCCTCAGGCCCCAGGGGGGTAGGGACCATGAAATTTACAATTTATGTTCCCCTTCACCCATAGATGCTATATACCAAATTTAGTTGAAATTGGTTCAGTGGTTTCAGAGAAGAAGATGAAAATGTTCAAATGTTAACACACGACACACGACGGACGACGATGGACGAAAACGGATAGCAATAGGTCACCTGAGTGACTCAGGTGACCTAAAAACCGATGCACTATTTTATGTATCTTAGTGTAGTCTACTTGTGTCCCGAGTAATATTGAAATCAGACCAAAACTGTAGAAGGAGTTGCGTTTTAAAGGAATTTCACAGAAAATTCTAATTTTAGTAACCATGGCAACACCGTTCATCGAATTCACAAATCGATGCACTGTTTTATGTATCTTAGTGTAGTCTACTTGTGTGCCACGTAATATTGAAATCAGACCAAAACTGTAGAAGGAGTAGCGTTTTAAAGGAATTTCACGGAAAATTCTATTTTTAGTAACCATGGCAACACCGTTCATCGAATTCAAAAACCGATGCACTATTTTATGTATTTTAGTGTAGTCTACTTGTGTGCCAAGTTATATTGAAATCGGATCAGAACTGTAGGAGGAGTAGCGTTTTTAAAAATTGTTTACAGACAGACGGACAGACAGACAGACGGACGGACGACGGATACCTTACTATCGCATAAGCTCTTCTGGTCTCTGACCAGTAGAGCTAAAACCGAAAACGACAAATCTTAAGACCGTCACCTAAGAAGCAACCTAGAAAGTGTTTGATCAGTGACGAGGACGAATCTGATCCATGCCTTGCGTCATTCATTTTGGAGACCGTTTCAAATGAGCATGATTATACATGCTTAACTTCCAGTAGCATCAGTGTTGAACATGGTCATGAAATCTTTAATTTTGAATCTACAACATGTACAAGGTATGATTAGGCACCTGGGATTGAGGAAGTTTGATTTGATGCAGTTAGTGAAGTTCCATGTCAAGCAGGTTTGTATTTAAATATATAATAAAATGTCAATTTTCTTTCTCAACATATTTTGAAGTGTAAATAAAAATATTACTAACTGAAATTATAAAAGAAGAAGAAGTTACCACAACAACCTCTACTGATGCTTTTGTTCAGACAACTTGTGTTTCAATGTCAGATGTTGGAACCCAGACATGTGTGCATTTCGAGCATATTCATAAATATACTGATGAGGAATTGATGGACAGAAACCAAATGACTTGAAAGTTGTTTCTGTCATCAGTACTGCTGGACAACAAAAGCTGCAAATTTTACACAGGTACATTATACTGTATGTTTTAAAATTGTCAATTTGAGGAAAATGCACAAAATTTGGTTGTATATAAATTAAAATCACATAATGCAGTTTTTTTTCTTTTAAATCTAATTACAGGCTTACACATGTAAATCTCGATTTTCCTGTTCTTTTTTCAATGGATTAAACCAAAGGCAGAAAAGCTAAACTACTGGAGGGGACAGGATACAACAGATTTCAAAGGAGTGAGTACACCCCCCCCTTGCAAATTGATTTAATTGTGCCTTTTCATCTATATTATAAGGAACTATAAATGTATTTCAATGTATATAAAAATATAAGTACTTGCCATGGTATCTTCTATTCTATTTAATTTAATTTTGTAGGCTCGAAAAGCTGGCCCAAAGCGGAAACTTTCACAAAAAGATGAATTTGTGATCACTTTGGTTCGTCTTAAACGTTGGTTGGATGTAGTATTCATCCATCAAGTATCAGTCGGATTTTCACAACATGGATAAATTTTTTGTATCTGGAGTTTAATTTTTTAAATTCATGGCCAAATAAAGAACAGATAACAGCTAACTTACCAAAAGCATTCGAATATTTCCCGAAGACCAGATCAATTATAGACTGTACAGATTTTTTTATTCAGAAACCAAGTTTGCCATCCTCTCAGAGAGTGACCTGGTCTAATTATAAACATCACAATACCCTCAAGGCACTTATCTCCATTTCTCCCACAGGATCTTTTACTTTCATTTCAAAACTTTTCACTGGAAGTATCTCAGACCGACGTATTGTTGAGGAAAGTGGTTATCTTGAATATTTAGAACATGGAGATAATATTAAATATGGCTGACCGTGGATTTTTAATTCGAGATCTCTTAGCCAGAAGATCGTGTACTCTGATTATACCTCCTTACTCTATGGATTGACAGTTGAGCAGTAGGGCAGTGACAAAGACACGACGAATTGCAATTGCCAGGATTCATGTTGAGCGTGCCATTGAAAGTTTAAAAACATTTAAAATTTTACAAGGAACCATGCCTCTAAGACTACATCCTTTATTTGATCAAGTTTTGGGTGTTTGTGCTTGTATTTGCAATTTAGATTCAAAGTTAGTCAAATGAAATGTAAACTCAATCTACAGTCTGTTTATTTTTTTTTCTAAATATAAAATCAACATGATTTCAAAATCATTAAATTCATGAAACATGTACAATTGTATTAATCAACTCTCAAGTAATCTTCATGTTTCATTATTATATTCATTCATGTATAACATGTATAATTATACCCCCCGCAAACGAAGTTTAGGGGGGGTATATTGGAATCACCATGTCCGTCTGTCCGTTTGTCTGTCTGTCTGTCTGTCTGTAGACGAGATTTTGTCCGGGGCATTTCTCAGAAACTATCAAAAGGATTTGTCTGAAAATTTATACACATATTATTCACCATATGAAGGTGTGCACCTGATATTTTCATCTTGATTGGATGATTATTTTAAATTTTACAGGTGTTTTTCCATTTTTATTTTGTGATTTTGTGCAGACCATTTCTCAGAAACTATTGCAAGGATTTATCTGAAAATTTGTAAACTTATTATTCACCATATCAAGGTGTGCACCTGATATTTTCACCTTGATTGGATGATTATTTTGAATTTTACAGGTGTTTTTCCATTTTTATTTTGTGATTTTGTGCAGACCATTTCTCAGAAACTATTGCAAGGATTTATCTGAAAATTTGTAAACTTATTATTCACCATATCAAGGTGTGCACCTGATATTTTCACCTTGATTGGATGATTATTTTGAATTTTACAGGTGTTTTTCCATTTTTATTTTGTGATTTTGTGCAGACCATTTCTCAGAAACTATTACAAGGATTTATCTGAAAATTTGTAAACTTATTATTCACCATATCAAGGTGTGCACCTGATATTTTCACCTTGATTGGATGATTATTTTGAATTTTACAGGTGTTTTTCCATTTTTATTTTGTGATTTTGTGCAGACCATTTCTCAGAAACTATTACAAGGATTTATCTGAAAATTTGTAAACTTATTATTCACCATATCAAGGTGTGCACCTGATATTTTCACCTTGATTGGATGATTATTTTGAATTTGAAAAAAAAAGAAAAAAAAAAGAAACATCATCAAGTGTTAAAAACAGTTTTTACATTACACAGAAGATAATGTAAATTCATTTGTCTCTTGGGAATAATGACTGAACATGCATCCAGTTAAAGATAAATTAATGAGTTTGGCGTTGGAAGTTGTTAGGGGGGCATCTCTTATCAACCATTTGTCATATTCTCCTAGGAATTCAGCTGCTTGCACAAGAATTAAAGATCTCTCTTCACTAATTCTCTTAATTGTAATTTATTGTCTGTCAAAGCACTTCATTACTGGATGACCAGCTCCTTATTTTCAAAAAGAATTTGATATAATGAATGTGATATTTATCAAGATTAATTTGATTTTTAATATTACAGTGTATATCTTTTTTCATCTATCAATTTGCAGTGTCATGTCTCACAAAGATGAAGATAGTTCAAATGCATTTTTCAATGTAATTAAAACAATGTAATGAATTTAAAGACAAAAAGGCTCTGAAAATGATTTGTCTTTTAAATTGATTAAGCACATGCAAAGAAAATGAAGATTTTCTCATTAGCTACATCAAACACAATCTTGCACTATGAACAAGTAGTTTTTACATGTCAATACATGCACCATATATTAATGTTCAAGATACCCATAGGAACAATAAATAATGATAAATTTTTGGAGAGAAAAGACCCTGATTCCCAAATGGTTTGAAGATGGCTCCTTTATGAAGAAAGTTGGGAGAATTTCACACCTGTTACATGTATTTATACAAATGCACACTTGGATTATGTTGAAATAAAGTAAAGAAGTGTTTAGATGAGCAAACAGAAAAAAATAGGAAGAAATAAAAAAGAAGAGGATGAAGTTAAGATGACATGGTGAGTAAAACATATGATTTACTTTAATGATTGTTGATAAGTTTTAGTGATTAAAAGACAAATAAGAGTAAATAAAAAATAATGATGAGTTAAAGTCAAATTAACCTATGGCCTTGAGGTCTGGTGAATGCAAGCATCTACATTTTTATAAATACATTAAAAAGAAATTAAGATGTCCTTTATTAAACTCCAATTATAATCATTGAATTTTTGAATTAAAATATTTTATTTTTGGAATTTTTCGAGAATTGGAAAAAAATAACTATAAGATTTTTTTTGAAAGCTGTACTCTATCTATTTGTATTTTAAGAATAGTTTTTAAGGGGGGGGGGCATGTTGTTGTTTACACTCTATAGAAGACTCAGTTATTGATACTAGAATTTATATGATGTGCTAGTGATGTATAATAATTTTTCCCATGGTTTGGTAAAATTATTTTAAAATAATATATACATGTATGCTGGGTAAATATCTCTTCATTATAAACCTTATAAAGGTACATAAATTTTCATTGAAGCAAACGCGTTCTTTTCTAATATCTGATCAAATTAGTGACTTCATAAAGTTAAAATAAACTAACATTAGTTTTCATTGAAGCAAGCTGATACTGCTCTAAGATATTGACAAATTATTATCACACAAGACATAGAGCTACTTCAGTCTCAGTTCTCCAGCTGATGCATGTCAATTAAGATGTTATCAAAGTATTTATGTATCAAACTTGAAAGAGTGTTAGGAGATCAGTATGGTCATTTAAAGTCCAGCTGTATGATATATATATGCTTTGGGATCCATATGATTTGGCAGAGAAACTATTATAAACTTTTAAGAAATATCGTGTTATTCTGTTCTGTGACTGCATATTGAAGAAGAAGCTTTTCTGTAGACCTGTTGGATTATATAAAACAAGAAACTGAAGGTAAGAATATTTTACAAAAAAGGTTAAAGTTAAGGCTATAACTTTTATTATAGTACAAATATTGAAATGTCCTTTGTAAGATTTATGTTCATTTAATTTCTGTAAAATAAAGAATAGATGAACTAAACATGAAAGAGTTCAAATTCATGCATGTACATGCACCCTATATAAATTAAAAATTTTCAAGAAATTTAAGTGAAAATTCTATTTTGAGGTAAAGATGTATATGAAAAAAATGAGCTAAGGTTACAAAGGAGTAATAAATGTACTTTTTTCGTGAATATATTGAATTCAATATATGTATAAATGATTATAAATTTGCATGAAAGGGTTAGAATTTACTCTGTACTTGATGTTGGCTATATAACTATTAATAATAGTTCTAATTTTCTTTCCTCAGGAGACAATATGGATGCTAAAAGTATAAAGTCATCTACGCTCAAAATAAGTGGAATATTTGCAAGACTACAAGCAGGGGTTGGGAATTACAGCAAAGAAACAGCTTTGAAAGATTCACTTCAGGTAACCGGGGAAATTGAACAGATAGCGGAGGCAATGGAAAAAGAACAGTCAGTTCTTAGGAGAAGAGTTGCTGACCTGTGTAAGGCGAAATATCAAATGAAGAAAAACTATGACTTCGTGAAAAAGGAAAATGAGTGCTTGAAAAAGAAGATGGAAAGGATGCAGCTAGACTTGTCCTCTTATAGTGAGCCTTTTGAAATCACTGAGGAAATTCAGGAGCCTCAATCCAGTCAGGATGTTATTCCTCCGACTCAAGATGTGGACCTTTAATTTGTGAAAAGTATTGAAAAAGAAAATATTTGCAATTGTTGTTGTGAAGGTACAGTAAATAAATGCAAGCTAAAAAATATCATATGAACTTTTTCATCTTTATGGACTTCATAAAAACCTTGATTAATATTTTTTTGTAATTCATTGTGTTATACCGATACTTACTTTCAATAAATTAGATAATCAAATTACTCTATTTCTTTTTGGTTTTTATTCCAAGGACTTTTTTTGATGTTTTTTTCCTCCAGCTCAATAAAATCTTTCAAGTATTAAATGAATATAAATATGTTTATGTATGTGTGTAAATTATATTCATTTCAAGATGATTAGTTTTCTTTATTTGTAATGATTTATAATTTTGAAAGAATCTGGATGTCTAAAACATCAAAGAAGAAATTATAATTCCTAAGAGACTGCTCAATTATTTCAGTTCTAACCTCTCAGAGTTAGCAGGTTTAATTCAAATCTCTTGGGAATTAGGCAAATGAATTGGAGATATGGCCCTCCTAATTAACATTGCTTTGAGCTGTCAAATTAAATATATAGTTCTTAATGTGCAGCCTTTAAGTTTAAAATGAATTTTGATAAAAAAAAAATTGGGGGGCTGTGAACTGAAGTTTTTATTGCACAATAAAATAGTAAAATACTAAAAGCATATTTACAGTTTTAAAGCCACTTTTTTCGCATATTTAATGAATTGAAAAAAATTAAAAATTGCACATATATAGGCCAGTTGTCTCATTCATTTCTATTAGAGCATCTCCATCAAGTCAGTGTTATCAATATCCTTTAGGACGGAAATGAGAAATGGGCAAAAGAACTAGCCTCTTTCTTAATAAATAAATTAGAAATTTATAGCATGCGTGTTTGTCACTTGATGGTCAATCTTTTAATTTCAAATTAATCTGGAATAAATTAACGTTATCAAGACTACTTTGATATTGTATAAAATATATTATTTTTATTTCCTTTTTTAAAATATCAACAAACGAATTGCAGTGCATTAGTTCTCAAAATATGACGATTGCAAAGCATTAATTAAACAATATGAGAAAGTTTTCATGAAATCGTGACTCAAATCCATATTCACAATTTTCAATCTTACAATGAGAGTACAGTATGAGGGTGTGTATATTGATTGTGTATTACATGCATCTCTTTTATGTACACATATTTTGATAATTAATTTAAAAAATTTCAGGTAATTTGAGACAACAGCATGCATGGCACCTAAGAAAAAAAATGACAGGAAAAGACGTCTTTTAGACAAACAGAGAAAACAGGAAGAAAGGTTTTTTTTAAAATTTTTTATATATAGAAATGCTTGCAGAGAAAACAGTCTGAACGTTTATTTTAGCTCAAGTGAGCTTTTCTGATCACCCATCAATGGCCACCATCCATCAATCTGTCTGTGTCTTCCATTTGTTAACTTCAAATTTTCAACTTCTTCTTATGAACCACTGGGCCAATTTTATTAACCAAATTTTGGAGAAAGCATCCTTGTGTAAAGAGGAGATGAAATAGTTAAAATAGTTCAAATGAAGGGTCAAGTCCCCTTTCAAGTAGAGAAGAATTAGGAAAAGACTAAATAGGATTGGGATATTAAAGAATCTTTTTTTCAAAGACAGAAGGACATACAAAGGGCTAGAAAAGCTGAAACTTAATTTTTCATTTCCTTAGGAATAAAAATTCTTCCATGATAAAATATTTAAGATATTTGGTTAAATTTATTTCCTTTCTCTTACAGGGGGAACAAATGTGACAATGAGTCCTCCAGGAACGTGACATTAACACAGCCAGATTCTGAAGATTATAGGTAACATTAATGTGGTTTTTTTATTGAGAAAAAATTCTATTCAAATGCTTGAAAACTGTAGTTAAGACCTGCCTTATAGTAATCTGTCTGTTTTTTTTTTAATTATTTGTTTATGGTTGTCCAATTAAGTACAAATTTGGCATGGTAGTTCATCAGGCAGAAAGACATATAATGATGCTAAGTTTGATTCTTTATGTCTTTTAGTTTGGAGCTGGGGTGGCAGAATAGAGTTCTTAACTCTGCACAAAAATAAAATGGGCAAAGAGAGATAACTGCTGAGAATATTCCTATCGTAAACTATTAAAGCAGTACAATTGAGTCCCTTGAGATTATAATAATTAACCTTCCACTTGAAGAAAATCCAAAGCATTATCTTTATCTGTCACATTATGATTAATTACTGTACCATCTCTGTCTGCAAATTAACTTTGTTTTGAAGTCAATTTTTAAAGGAATATGGATTTAAAAGTTCATAACTTTATTTTGGTTAAAATACTGTGCACAATGAGTTTAAATTTTATGGAATTCCAAAACATGATATATATTAAGATATCCTCTTTTATTATTATTTTATTTTTTACTTTTTTACTTTTTATTAATTATTATTTATTTTCCTGCCCTAATGCTGTTAATTTTAAAAGGTAATCAGATAATAACCCCAATATGTCAGTGCTGAAAAAAGTTCTTATTGTAAATTTAGAAGAAAAGGATGAGAGAGCAGTACAATTAATCCCCTGGGATAGATTATTTGGCTTGCTGCAGAAAATTTAAAAGCTTATCTTAATCTGTGACATGAAGATGAATGAACACTTTTGTCTGTATCTGATGTTTGTTTTGAAGTTGAGATTAACCCAGGGTGATATTTGCATTCATTGAAAGCTAGCATTTTATAAAACACTGGCTTAAATCTTTTTGAAATACACATTTAATTGAGTTATTATAAGACACGAGGTTTCGCCCGGTGTTATGTAAATACAATGTTACTATTTAAAGGTTTTTTGACATTCAGGAATTATCTTGAACTTTTAAAATTACAGTTGTTACTTATAATCTTGATATATATTTTTTAAAAAGTTGTAATCAAGTAAAATTCTCATTCCATAAGCTGCACCCTTATATTTCTAACCATCATCAGGGCCCTTTTCTGACTGGTCAGTTTTCTAATTTTATTTATTTTTGTTAAATTTTCCTTGATTTTTTAGGAACAATGAGGAGATCAACAAAACAAAGAACACAACATCAATAGTGGATGAATCTGAAAGGTTTGTTCTGTGCATGTGTTGCTAGTGTTTGTTTTAAAAAAAAAACGTCACTTGAGATGGCATGCTTTCATACTTGTACAAACTTTAAATTGCAGATTAGAAGATCAGGTTGACAAATATTTTAAAGATCAAGAAAACAGGAGAGAGCAGAAGCGACAATACATATCAAAGAAAAGACTTCGTTCAGAGTATGCTGAAAATGAAAAAGAAAATAATAGGAAAAGAAAACGAATTGAAAGAAGCGATCATCAGAAAAGGCAGAATGAAGCTCGACAGGACAAAGAACGGAGGAAGGGATGCAGACAAGAAGCAAGGGTAAAAGAAGCAGAAAATATCAGAGAAACTCTACGAAAAACGAGAAAAAGACAAGATCCAATTTATCGACAGAGTGAGGCTTTACGGGACAAACAAAGGAGACAAGCTTACAGAAAATGTGCAGGGGTAAAAGAAGCAGAAAATATCAGAGAAACTCTACGAAAAACGAGAAAAAGAGAAGATCCAATTTATCGACAGAGTGAGGCTTTACAGGACAAACAAAGAAGACAAGCTTACAGAAAATGTGCAGGGGTAAAAGAAGCAGAAAATATCAGAGAAAATCTACAGAGGAAAAGAAAAAGAGAGGATCCAATTTATCGACAGAGTGAGGCTTTTCAAGACAAGCAAAGGAGACGGGCTTACAGAAAATATGCAGGGGTAAAAGAAGCAGAAAATATCAGAGAAACCCCACAAAGGAAAAGAAAAAGAGAGGATCCAATTTATCGACAGAGTGAGGCTTTTCAAGACAAGCAAAGGAGACGGGCTTACAGAAAATGTGCAGGGGTAAAAGAAGCAGAAAATATCAGAGAAACCCCACAAAGGAAAAGAAAAAGAGAGGATCCAATTTATCGACAGAGTGAGGCTTCTCAAGACAAGCAAAGGAGACAGGCTTGTAGGAAAAAACCAGGGGTTAGGGATCTTGAAAAAGCTAGAGAAACACCTCGAAGAAAAGAACAAAGAGCCTTAGAGTCCAGTACTGAGAATGCTATTGCCACATTTTTACTCAAGATTCAAGAAGGTCCAGTGTATATTTGTACAAGCTGCCACAGACTACTGTATAGAACATCTGTATCCCTGTTTAATGAGGATGACTTTTGTGACACAAACACAGAACTGGTGGGAAACTGTAGAACTCTGACAACTTCTTTTGATAGTAATGAATACATCTGCTCACATTGTAAGCGATTTTTGAAAAAGAATGTATTACCATCCCTTGCTGTTTGCAACAATCTGCAATTAGAGGAAATTCCTCCTGAACTGAAAGACTTAAATTCTCTGGAAGTTGCCTTTATTTCAAGAAGAATACCTTTCATGAAATTATTAGCATTGCCAAGGGGAAAGCAAAAATGTGTACATGGCAATGTTGTAAATATTCCTGTTGAACCAGAAGACTCGGTATCCATTTTACCAAGAGTACCATCATCAGCTTCAATGATCCTGGTAAAATTAAAAAGAAAACTTCAGTACAGAGGACATGTCTTTCTTCAAAATATTAAACCACAGAAAATTCTGAATGCATTAAATACTCTGAAATCAATTAACCCCCTGTACAGTGATGTAATGGTTGATCAAGATTGGTTCCAAAGTTGTTCCAACGATTCTCCGGAACTCTGGGATTCTTTGTCATCATCACCAGAAGATGTTCCTCAAAACAATGACAATGTTGAACCAGATCATGAAGATAATGATGAAAATGAAAGAAATCGCCTCAGCGGTATTCCATACAATACATGCATTCAACCGAAAGATCTTACCAGTGAAGAAAATATAATCCTATCAATAGCACCAGAAGGGAAAAAGCCAAAAAACTTTCAGGATGATACATTATCAGAGGAACTTAGTTTTCCACACCTATTTCCAACAGGAACATTTGGGTACAGCATGTTAAGAGAAAAAAAGATATCAATGAAAAAGTATTTTCAAAGTAGACTCTTAAATGCTGATGGAAGATTTGCCAAGAGCATAGAATACATTTTTTATGCTCAATATCGATGTGAAGCAGAGGATGTCAAAAGCTGCCTTTCACTTGCTCTGAGGAAAGGAAGACAAACTGAAATAACAGCCAGAGAAATAAAAGAAAAATTGAATAACTTTGTTCGTGGAGACTTAGGTATTCATTTTCTGCAAAAAGTACGAGGATCACCAGCATATTTCAATAAGATGTTATATGATTTACTTGGAATGATAAGGCAACTAGGTCCATGCACATGGTTTTTGACATTATCTGCCGCTGATTTGAAATGGTCAGACACAATAAAGGTTCTTGCGCAGCAACAGGGTAAAACTTTGTCAGATGATGAGATAAATGACCTTTCATGGGAGGATCGCTGTGACTTTTTAAGAAGTAATCCAGTCACTGCAGCTAGACATTTTGACAACAGGGTACAGTTATTCCTCAAATACATCCTGTTGAACAAACAACTTAATCCATTGGGAAACATCAAAGATTACAAATACCGCATAGAGTTTCAACAACGTGGCTCACCACATGTACATATGCTGGCTTGGATTGACAGAGCACCATCTGTTCAGAAGAATACCCTAGAAGAAGTGCAACAGTTTATTGATCGATATATTACTTGTGAACTGCCTGAAAATGATGACACCTTGCATGAACTTCTTTCTACTGTTCAGAAGCACTCTCATTCAACTGCATGCAGGAAACATGGAGAGAAATGTCGGTTTCATTTTCCAAGACCCCCGGTAAAACAGACAATAGTTGCAAAACCGCCAGTTGATACACCATCAGCTGCCATGCAGGAACAGTATTCCGCAGTATTAACAGCAGTCCATGAACAGTTGGTAAATCTCAATCCTGGTGAAAACATTTCTGTAGATCAGCTTCTTCAGAGAGCATCAGTTACAGAGAGTCTGTATGAGAAAGCTTTGATCTGGATAGCAACAAAGAATGGTCAACCTGCTGTTCTTTTGAAAAGAAGTCCTGCTGAAGTTAATATCAACAATTACAACAGATCCCTCATGTTGGCATGGCAGGCCAACCTTGATGTCCAGTATGTTACTAATACATATGCCTGTGTATTATACGTTGCATCATATGTGTCAAAGCCTGAGAAGACACTTGGGGATATACTAAAAGCAGTTAGTGCTTCGGGAGAACATTTGGGCCCTAAAACATCAATGAAAAGTGTTGCAAAGAAGTTTCTGACACATCGCGAGGTCAGTGCTCAGGAGGCCATTTACAGATTGATGTCATTGCCACTGATACAAGGATCACGACAAGTTGTCTTTGTCCCCACAGATCTCCCTGAACAAAGAACACGTCTTTTCAAACCTATGAAACTGATTGAGATATTGGAGGATGATGATCCAGATGTGTACATGGTAAGGAAAATTATATACCTTTAACTTATTCTTTAAAGTAATTGACATTAAAATTGTGTATCACGTACAACCTCATTTTTGTTTATTAAATACCGGGTATTCTTTATTTAGACAGGAATATTGGAATATTATGCAGCCCGACCAAGTCAATTATCTGAAGTAACACTTGCTGAGTTTGCAACAAAGTACAAGAAGTCGTCCAACAAAACACCAGAAAATGACCCAGGAGAAAAGAAAATTCAGCTTCAGAAGGGATTAGGTACCATGATTCAAAGAGCCACCCCTGCAATCATACGATACCATCAGTGTTCTGAGAAAAAGCAGGCGGAACAGTTCTATCATTCTCAGCTTCTTTTATATTTTCCATGGAGAGATGAAGAAAAGGATTTATGTAATGGATCATACAAGGAGAAATATGATGCCAATGAGGAAATCATCAAACACAACAAAAAAATATACGAGTATCATGCCAATGAAGTTGAATGTGCCATGGAAAGTATGGAAGAGTTTGGAATTCCAGAAGAGAGTTGGAATAGTTTGGCTCCTCAGGATCAACAGAGTCAGTTTGAGGACAGAGCTGAAGGAAATACAGAATTACCAACAGTCAGCAACATGTTTGATCACAGCAACAGTTCATCTGTGAATCAGGATTTAGGAATAGTCCCACATGAAGTAGAATTCTCAAATGAAAGAATGACAAAATCTGAATGGTATGATCACCTACTTTCACTTAATCATCAACAATCCAAAGTTCATGATTTCATTGTTAGATGGTGCACACAGATGCTTTTGTCACACAAATGCAAACGACCAGATCCATTCCATATTTTCCTGACTGGCGGCGCTGGAGTGGGAAAGAGCCATCTCGTCAGAGCTATAGTTCAAACTATAAACAATTCTTTTGAACGAAACAATCAATCTCAAGAAATGCATGTGATGGTTTGTGCACCTACTGGAGCAGCTGCTTATAATATATCTGGATACACTCTCCATGCTGCATTTCATTTACCATTGAATGTAAAGCATAGTGATGACTACATACCTTTATCTGGAGAAAGATTGGCAGCTTTAAAAGAAACCATTGGAAACATAAAGGTTTTAATCATTGATGAGATATCAATGGTTGGTTCAGATATGTTACTTACAGTGCATCGCAGATTGTGTGACTTAATGGGAAACCACCAACCATTTGGAGGAATTTCAGTTTTAGCAGTAGGTGACTTACTTCAGCTGCCACCTGTTGCTCAGAAAGCGGTATTTTCATGCCCATCAGATGAAATGGCAGCCATCTATGGACCACTTTGGCATCACTTTCAGATTGTAGAACTAAAAGAAATTCAGAGACAAAAGAATGATGCTATGTTTGCTTTGTTACTAAACAGAGTCAGGGATGGAACTCACAACAGTGAAGACATGGAAATTCTTCAAAGAAGAGTTGTCCAAAGCAACGATGAAGCTTACCCCATTGATGCAACACACATCTTTGCATATAACAAAGATGTATATGAACACAATATGAGAAGATTAGAATCTTTACAATCTCCTAAGTTTGTATTTACTGCAGAAGATTCCAGAAAGGATGACCAAACAGCATTAGTGGAGACAACAAATTTGAAAGACATGGCTGGTGGATTAGCTAAAAGTGTTACCATTTCAGTTGGAGCAAAGGTAATGCTTACAAAAAACCTGGATGTTCAAGACGGTCTAGTGAACTCGGCTATTGGCATTGTAACAGGATTTTATCCACAACCACAGGAGGACCAAGACATTGAGACATTCAAACCAAAATTCATTTTTGTCAAATTCAGTGATGCAAGAGTGGGTAGAAGAAACCGACTTCAATCCACTAGAATCTTGAGGGATAATGTTTCAACCCCTATTCCCCAAGTGGAATCACAAATTCGTTTTGGTAGACATTCAAAGATTACAGCCAAACGATCCCAGTTTCCTTTATGTCTGGCTTGGGCGGTCACAATCCACAAGGAGCAAGGAAAAACAGAGGATGAGCTTGTAGTTTCTTGTAAAGGGACATTTCATGCCGGACAATTTTACACTGCCATAAGTAGAACAAAAGAGCTGTCCGGGTTGTTCATGTTAGGTGATGTTGCCTTAAACAAAGTGAAGGTGAACACAAAGGCATTAGAGGAAATAAAGAGAATGAAAGCAACATCCCAGTTTGAGCCTTGCCAGTTAAAAACAGTTGCTTTAGCTGTTACCATGGATTCATTTTTCATCATCCATTGTTTAAACATAAACTCTTTCCTGCCTCATGAAAAATCCTTTTGCAAAGATCTTCTTGGAATGCCATCTCATATCACATGTCTGATGGAAACATGGTTGAAACCTTCAGATGCTGTCTCAGATGTGGAGAACTATGCTCAGTACAGGTCTGAACGTAATCAGCTACACAGAAGTGGAGGACTGTTATCATTTGTCAATTACCACTTGCATGTTCTGAAGCATTTTGAAGCAGATGTCAAAACAGAGCACGCGATTCTGGTATTATCACCTAGACAGGATCATTCCTTGCGACTGTGTGTAGTGTTGCTGTATCACAATCCAAAAAATACAACAACAGTTAAAAAATTTTTTGAAGACTTAGAAATAATTTTATCAAGAATTCCACAAGGGCTTCCAACATTTATTGTTGGAGACTTTAACATTGATATATCCCTAAATACTCAATCTGCCAAAACATTTCAAACTCTTATGCAATACAATGGATTTCATCCTACTGTAAAAGAGCCAACTCATCGTCAAGGAGGACATTTAGACAATATATTCATGAATTTTTTATCAACTCCTCTCTTAGATGTTGTTCCGAAGTACTATACTGATCACATGTATATTGCACTTGCAGTACCATGGATTCATTTCTACTGACCAATCCATTACAGATTGTTGGTATTATATTAAGATATAAGAAAACTCTTTAACTTGAAAAGTACAAGTGAAAAAAAAATTGCAATTATATTGCAATTGCAATATGAAGTTTTCACATTATTTAATTAAAATGACAATATACTGAACAATGGACAGCTTTAAATGATTGTTAACAATGTGAACAATTTTTAGATCCATAAAATAATTCAAGTGATTCTGTACCTTTTCTGAAAAACCCAGCGGGGGGTATTTGTCCACTCTGGACAGTTCTAGTTGCAAATGAAATGAATTAATGCAAGCACAGTTTAACTGTCAAGTCTATTATCAATTCAATCTTACCTTTTTAAAGTATACAATTATATGCTTATAAACTATATTTCTGGCAATATCATAAATGAACAGCTGAAAATTTTATGTATTAAGATGAAAAAAAATATAAGGAACATATGTGTTCTATTGTTTTTGTGAAACAATATAAGTTTCTGTACCATACTAGAAAAAAATTTCATCAAAATGAACACGAGACACATGAATTCCATTCTGTGTTAGTGTGTATATATAACCAGATCAGCATTTTCATAACCATAAAGACCTAACTGCCCCTGTACATTGTATTTGAACATAATATGGTGAATCAGGAGTTACAATCCAAGTGCCAGAGCTTTTGTCATAATGCATTTTGATTTCACTGCCACATCCTTCGGCTTTTCATTCCACACAGAATAAGGGCATTTTATTTCAACTATTTTTGGTGGGTGAGGAGGAATGCATTTACATGTGCATATCCCATCAACACTGCATCCAAGTACTGGGTGCTCTTCACTTACAAGAAGCCCATTTTCCTTTAATCTCAGGCATCTGTGTTGGCGACGCAGTAACCTGAAATACATCTCACGGGCTACGGTTTCCTTTTCCCTTCCCCATTATAATGGTGCGGGTAAAGAAAAATCTTCCATCCGATTTTCACCCATTATGCTTTTCATAAATGATTTTGATGGTTCTTTTTTATCGTCAATATACTTGATGGCTTGTTTAAAGTTTGAAGCTGTTAAAAGACCAACCCTCATCTCATACCATGCTTCATTTGTAGCTTGTCCTTGGGTATATTCATTAATGTTGGATATATCTTCTTCGGAATAGTTGATGTAATTATAAAAATCTTGAGCGTTGATGTTTCCAGCTTGACTTTCCATGAATTTCTTTGCTTTGGATGAAATTGATAGTTCATTGAGGTCTTGCAGTTTTGGATCAGGTTGACTTTTGTTTGGAAAATCCTCAGGGTTAATCAAAATATCCAGAGCCTGGGCATTTGCAGATATCTAAAATGTATACTTTGAATATTACTTTTTGGGGAGAAAGCAGATTGTAATTAATACTTGATTAAATTGGAAGTACTATTTTTTAAATTATTAATATGTTGAACAAATTCTGTTACTGATTGCATAAATATTAGAATGATACCTCTTGGATCGAACAAATCAATGTGGGGTTTCCCTGGTACATGTTGGTCTTCTTCGCAAACATACCTGGCTTTCTTAACGGTTAGATGTCTTACTGGCAAGGAGATGTCATGTTTGCGAGCACTTTTCTTCCACTGGTTTTCACCGTCAGTGCATGACTTGGCCTGAAATGCCTCCCACTCATAAAGAGCTGCAGCTAGGTGTCTACATGCCCCATCTGACCTGCACAATTAATGTTCAATGTTATGAATAGAATTCATTGAGTTTACCATAATTTCAAGTAGTTCAAAACATTAATATTATAACTAAAAAATATGTACTTAATAACTTACCCTCCCAGACACTCACAATGCCCTGTGATGACATCACTATCCTCTTTATCAAGAGAAAACCACAATGAGTAAAAAACTTTATTGAGGTATGTTTTATCTCTCTGCGTTGGCTTAACTTTGGCTTTAAAAAGACAAATTTTACCACTTTCCTGAAGTGGGTTAAACAATAGACTCTCTACATGTCCGTCATAAAACAATCTGTAATCTTCAAAGGATTTGTACCCCTTCAGTTTTCGTCCATCATAGTCAGATTTGTTGAATATTAAATAATTGAAAACATCTATGAGACCGAAATCTGGTATGTGTGCAAAATCTAACGTATACCCATCTATTTTGGAAGGATCTACATCTGGAAGGCCGGCTTTCTTTAGTTTTGATTGACTGTCATTATAAACTGAATCTCTGCGGAAATCTGGGTCAACAGGTAAGTTCAGCTGTTCAACAGCGACTGCGATCTCCTTCAAGGTACGTTTGTTATAGCCCGACACCGTCAAGCCCCTTGCTCGCAAATAATCTTGTAACTCAGATAAACGACAGGTATTTAAAGACACTGACATGCAGATCGATAGTATGTTCTGTCAAGCAAAACCACGTTTGTTTGTCCTGTGGAACTCTTCTGCGTTTTAAGAACGATAACTCTAAGTACATGTTCTATACAAGGGGAAGATAATTGGCAAACGGACTATTAGAAGCTTAAAAATCAAATATCATTTGTTTTACCGCTATCACAGTGTATGAAGAGCATCAGATCGAGGTTTTTTTTACTGCTTTTAACTACTACATTGAATACTTAACTCCTCTAGAATTTACCAATTGTCAAAAATGTATACAGTAGTGTTTTTCATATTCAAAAATGAACATAAATGAATGTACTTGGTTTAAAGTCTGGTTCACGTACATCATCGTCGTCATCAGATTCAAATTCGTAGGGTTCAGTGTTTTTATAAAATCTGCTTGCAGGGAAACAAATAAAATATTTGCAATTATAATATACACCACATTCAGAAAAAAAGAGAAATGAGATACAAGTATTAAAAAAAATGTCCCTGAACACAGTATTATTAAAGACTATATAATTATTTTACTTGTTTCCTTACTTATTTCTTATCAATTCATAAAGCCATGAATTGCTGCACTTAAGTTATAATGTGAAAAGTTATATGAATGTTGTTTCTCAACCCCCATCCCCTTCAAAGAAAAAAAAACAAAACATGAGATGTTTGTGAAACACTCATTCTCCTCCCAGTAATTTAGAATTAGTTTAAGTCCAAGGGGCATAACTCTGTCAAAACATTGCTCGATTGTAGCCAAAACAAAACTCCTAAACATTCTCATGATAAGTCTGTACACCAAATTTCATTTCAGTATTTGCAACCTCTGCGAAGAAAATGAATAGGAACTGTTGATGGACAGACAGACAGACTGACTGACAGCAGCAAAGTAATATGCCTTATACTTTTTTAGGTCACCTGAGTAAACTCAGGTGACCTATTGCCATCCGTTTTCGTCCGTCGTCGTTCGTCGTGCGTTAACATTTGAACATTTTCAGCTTCTTCTCTGCAACCACTGAACCAATTTCAACCAAATTTGGCACAAAGCATCTATGGGTGAAGGGGAACAAAAATTGTGAATTTCATGATCCCTGCCCCCCTGGGGCCTGAGGGGTGGGGCCAAAACCACTAAAATTAATGCAATCTTTAAAAATCTTCTTCTTTACTCCTGGACATCAAGCAGTCAAAC
>PRKT01000452.1:353340-364517 GCA_003671525.1 Saccostrea glomerata | reverse complement strand
GGGGGGGGGGGGGGGGGGGGGCAGGAGGAGACAGTGCCTGTTCAACAGAATAAAGTTGCTTTATAACATGAACAATGTAAGAAGAAGAGGCCTTTAATGAAAATGATATTTGTAGAAGAAAAGAAAACAACAAAATATAAGGGAATGTATTTCTAATAATTATTTATTTCTCCTCCAAATCTCATTGTGGAACTCTGAGGTATTTCGTCAAGCTCTAGGCCTATTACTGTGTAATAAAATTCAGATAGATTTTGGAAAATAGTTCTAGCTGTAGGCAGTAAAAAAAAAGAAGAATTTTCCCCGCGCTTGCGCGGGATTTCAGCTAGTTAAGAATAAAAAAATTACTGTTTCCAATCATGCGATATCAACTTGTAATGTAATCCGAATTTCCTCTACTTTTCTAAAATTTTTGGGATATATTAGTTATTTTTATATGCTTCCTATCATAGGCACTTGGGGTATGGACCCCCCTCCCCCTTTCCAACTTTTTTTTCATTTTAAATCTGGGTTCGAGTCACCCTTTTCCTATTCTAATATGCACTATAAGTTATCAAATATAGTGCATACTGAAAGGACTTATCATAGGTAATACACATATATAAATTAAAAGCATCATCTCTTCTCATTCAAAAAGTATGGCAAATTTTAAGAAATGTAGGCAAAAATTCTCTTATAGTCATTCTATTAAGAAACCCTTCCATACCAATTAATAAATTTCTACCATGCCTTATCTTTAATACAGCTTATGGAAAGGTAATTCTTTAACTTCTTGGATAACTCTTGTAGGTTGGTCAAAGAAAGAACGAGGGCGCTTTTAATAGGCATTCGGCAGGAACCTGGGCGTTATTGAAAAGTGAAAATATTATCGACATGTCAAATGAAATTGTAACATTTTTTTTTTCATTTACTGGGTTCTTGTGCAACAGGAAAGGAAAATATTTTCCCGATATTGAGCTTTGATTAGCTAAAAAATACCTTGAAAAGTGGCCGTATCAGACATTTGGTACAAAATGGTACATTTTTAAACACTTTTTCCTAAAACTTTGTCACATACTCGGAACTCATGGCCATTAAGCAGTGAAGGATCTTTTTCGTGCCAGCGCCTACTACCATATGGAAGTCCATAATTGTATATTTTAGTGCTATACAAACCAGAAGTCTCTGTCAAGACTGTAGTTCTACTGGTTTGTACTTATAATAAAGGATGAGGAAAAGAAGCCATTGCCATCAGACCAAAACTGTTGAAGGTGTAGGGTTTTAAAGGAACTTCAAAGAAAATTCTATTTTTAGTAACAATGGCAACACCGTTCATCGAAATCAAAACCCTTGCACTATTTTATGTATCTAAGTGAAGTCTACTTGTGTGCCAAGTAATATTGAAATCAGACCAAAACTGTAGGAGGAGTAGCGTTTTGAAAAATTGTTTACAGACAGACGGACGGCGGACACCTTACTATCGCATAAGCCCTTCTGGTATCAGATCAATAGAGCTATAAACCTACAATCTTTTGTTCTGAATATGAAGATTCAGACATAGCATGCTCTATGGTTTATAAAGCAAAAACTTCTTATGAAATTAAGGTTTAAAATACCATATATAACTTTGGTAACTGTAACTCATAGTTGAATTCTTTCTTTAAATAATAATGGGTCATAACATTAAAAAAGTTATGTAGAAACGATTGATGATAAACTATGAAGAAATTATATTGATTTTAGCAACCAATCGGAATACAGATACCTGGACAGCTGGAATCAGAAGGGATAGCTCCCATTCAGAATTCAGTAATTTTTGAAAGGTTATTTTTGTTTTAATGCCCAGCTATGAATATGGGCGGTACACATAGTGTTTGTCAAAGGCTGAAGTGAGCTTTTTTGATCATATTTTATTCGTCCATCCGTCCGTCTGTAAACTTTTCACATTTTCGACTTTTTCACAAGAACCAATGGGCCAATTATAAATAAACTTGGTACAAAGCTTACATGGGTGTAAGGGAGTTTAAATTGTTAAAATGAAGGGCCAAGTCCCATTACAAGTGGGAGCTAATCAAGAAAAGACAAAACAAGAAAACTGTGAGCAAATGCTCACTAGTAATACCGCTGCTCTTACGTAAATAAGCAATATCATGTTAATATACACAAGTTCAATTACAGGCAGATGTACAGAAAAATATGAAGTTGACATCAGATTCATATCAAAATTAATCCCATCATATGGCATGCCTCAACACAGTGTAATAAAACTGCAAACAAAGCTATGAAAAGCTTATGAGAAAAGTGCTACGATTTGTTATGTATGAAACGCACAGACAAACAGAAGTTGACATCGGATTTGAACAAAAATGTATCCCACTATGTGGCTTGCATCAGAAAAGATTGTGTTAAAATTTTAAGCATCTGCGATGAGCAGTTGCTGGGAAAACTGTGACGAAATTTTGATATGTATGAAACGCACAGACAAATAGGAAGGTGATATCGGATTTGAACAAAAATGTATCCCGCTATATGGCATGCCTCAGAGAAGATCGTTTTAAAATTTCAAGCATCTATGATGAGGAGTAGTTGCTGAGAAAACTGCGACGAAAATGTTATGTGTGAAACGGACAAACGCACAGACAAACAGGAAGTTGACATCGGATTTGAGCAAAGTTGTATAACAACATATGGCATGCCTCAGAGAAGATTGTATTAAAATCTCAAGCATCTAAGATGAGTAGTTGCTGAGAAAACTGCGACGAAAATTTGTTATGTGTGAAACGGACAGACACACAGACAAACAGGAAGTTGACATCGGATTTGATAAAAAATGTTTACCACCATATGCCTAAAAAAGATTGTGTTAAAATCTCAAGCATCTACGATGAGTAGTTGCTGAGAAAACTGCGACGAAAATCTTTTTCGGACGGACTCTCAGACGGACAGACACACAAGGGTTAAACAGTATACCCCCTCTCCTTCGGAGCGGGGGTATAAATAGGGTAGCGTCATTAAAAAATCTTTTTCTCAAGAACCACTGGGCCAGGAAAGCTGAAAACTAATATGGAAGCATCTCTGGGTAGTGTAGGTTTTAAATTATCTTTTATGCTCAGCTCTACAAACCAAATCAAAAAAATATTTTAATCAATATATAAAAGGAAGTTAAGTGAGGTCAGTCCATCTTTTTAAAATATTTTACCTTCGTAGAAAAGAAACGTGGGCCATATGTTTTAGAAATGCAGAATACTTTAATATAGACACAAATGTATTTCTTGAAAGCTTTCATAATCAATTGAAAAATGATTATTTTGAAGCCTGGAAAACGAAATCTCAGAGTAGATGTCCTTGTAGAAACATTACTCCAGTTTTAGAATAATCTCTTTTTTTCAAACATTTTACAAAGAAAACCTACAATTTACCATCAAAAGAAGATATTTTTTTAAGTTAATGACCGTCACGAAAATAGTTTACGCATTTCGGAATCAGATGTTTCACAAGTACACGAAAACACTTTTACGATATATGCTCAAAACAGAATCTATACTATTTAAATCCATTACCAAATCTGCCTCGAATCAAATTATTTAGTCAAGTGCATGAAATTATGCTCTGAACTATATCATATCTACAAATGAAGGTTGCAAAAAATATCAAGGTCAGTTCTCAAAAACTGAAAAAATAACATAAAATGCCATAAATGAGAAACAGCCAAGATTTAGGCATACAGAAAAATCAGCTGGGAGAAAACGAAAAGCACCACACCATTACTAAAATCATCTGAGGGTGAGAAAATCATACTTTTGGTGAATTTGCAACAAAATCGTGATATTAAAGGTGAAAACTCTATTATTCACAGAACTCTATTTCTGATCAAACATCAGGTGGAGATAACGAACCAAGTACAACTTCTGAGTTAGAACCATCAGTCGCCCGGCCATATCCTCCACTACGATTAGTTCGTCCTTCTCAGTCAGCAAATATACCCAAACAAAAACAGAACCCTTATTAAATGTTTTTCAGCAACAAGGTCTATCCTCTTCATATAGAATACCCCTATCTTTGTATTGTAGAAGAATAACAGTTATTAAAAATAACAGAAAACAAAATATATTTCATATTCAATCAGGAAAACCTGATGATGATCTTTAAGTTTAGTACTCAATAGTTTTAAACCATTTAATCATTTTTCATAGATTTCCACTACATGTACATGTATCGAGCAACTTGCATAGAAAATTTTACCTGTAAAACTTGCAAAAATGTGCCCAGCGTACCCTTAAACCTCCAAGGAGACCTCCGCCATCCCTATGCGAGAGATGAAGCACTAGCCATCCCCGATACTCCGAGGAGGCCCTCTCCGCAGGCCAGGCCCCCTACGCATACCCCTCCGCTCAGACAGCTCCTACACTATATCCAGGAGATGATCGAATTGATGGCCACCTAAGAAAGGGAGATGTGGCCCTCGATGCCCCGTAGTCACCATCCAGGACAGTGCTGCCGCGCAGCCGGGGAAGGGATAGGACAAGTTCCATGTTGGTGCATCAAGGCGCCGGCCACCATGCTTGAGCGATGCCCGGTGTGCTTGAGGCAGGGCCTCCCTTCTAATTACACGTGTTATGGTTGCCACAAGAGGCCGGCGTGTTTTAGCTGTTCAGTTTATCTCGTGGAGAGGAATCGTGCATGTCCCATGTGTCGACACCGGGGTTCATCTTGGACCTAGGAGGAACCCGCCTCCACCCCGCATAGAAGATCAGCCTTTATACTGAGTAGATCCCAACAATAACTGTATGTGATAAAATCACATACGGAAGTAAACCCTGGGAAAACAAAAAATCAAAACCCAACGGACCACTCACCTCTTCACAAAATATGCTTGTTTTATACAGGTCCAGAAACGATTGTCAAAGAAAAACAGCAGGCCACTATTTTTGATATTCATTTTATTTAGATAATGGTAACCAAAGATGACATGGACAAATATGCAGAACTTTTAAAGCTTGGTCTTGATGTAGGAGACTCTCGCTAAAAGTATAGCATCTTCAACCATTTCTAGCTTGTGATTGGCGAAAGAAATTACCATACAAATTTGAAGAAATTATAGATAAATTGGCAGATGATGAAATTTTTCCCATCATGTGGAATTTTTGAAAAATAATGCATGATTTTTTTATTTCACATAAAACGCAAGTAAGGTTGATGAAGAATGAACACGTTTGTCACAAGTGTGTTGAACCAGCGTCACCCCGGCTAGACCCATTCCGCCCGAGACTTTCCAGGGAGGCATATTTTCATGGGGGACACAGCAACCAACTGCTTTGTTAGAGAGATGTCCTGTCTGCTGGGGAGAGGAGGTTCCTAAAACTATGTGTGCAACAGATGCCACCAGAGACCACCATGCTATTGTTGCACAGCTTTCCTTCTGGATAGTAACCGTGGGTGTCCTCTCTGCAGGAACAAATTACGTCCCAGAGGTAGACCGCCCTATATCACCCCTTGTCCCTTATGAGACGCTGAACAGTGACAGGGTCCACACAAAACCCAACGGTCTTAAGGACCACACATCTCTTAAGAAAATTTGCTTTTTTTAATAAAAAGTTATTGAAACTAGTGTGTCAAAATAAAACCAGTTCAATGTTTTATACTCCCGCTTGAAAAGTAGAAGGGTACATAGTAATCAGTTTGACTGTGCTTCTGTCTGTTACGCTTTGCGGATACATCTCTTATCCGCAACTCCTCTTATGCAACTGAGAGAAATTTAATGAAACTTTCACAGAATCTTCCATATTTCCATTGTGTACCTATTTTACTTTTTGGTCTGACACACAAATTGGGTTTCCCGGCCACAGCAAAACATGTACTTTGCCATTATAACTATAGGGGTATCATTTAGTGAGCTCATTGCTCACAATGCCTCGTTTACATTTTTTTTCATTTATTTAAATTTTCTAACACTTATATATCAGAGCATGATACTAGAACATGAATAAAAAATAAAAAAAAAAACCCAATAATAATGGATGATTTTTTAAAATTTATTTTTTTATATCACATAAAACACAATTAAGGTTGATGAAAAATGTACACGTTTGTATTTTAACCTCCTACTTTAAATTTCAGTTCGAAATAAGGTGGATTTTAAGAAATTCTTTTTATCTCAGTGTGTTTTTCTGAAACACAGTGGCCTTTGAACCTGGCTGTGTCTATCCTTGAACTCATTTTAGCTTTATTTATACCCTGATCATGATTCTCTTGAAATAAAAACCACACCCCACCCTTCCCAAGGTCCCTACCTCTCAAGGATAATGATTTTTCCCGGGTTCGCTCTCTAAACGATTAAAAATGCATATTTTATAAACTCGGGTCACTGGATTTCGACTACTCGCTCCGACATATTTATCTCTTTTTTCCACGATGGATTAATGTCATGCATCAATTTTAATATGAAAAAATGCAGGAAACTTATCTTCTTCAGACCTGTATCAGATTTAATCCAATGATGAAAACACAATATATAATCTATGAAAATGTTTATGTCCAAGAGTAAAAATCACACATCAACTGGGTGCGCCATGCTTGGTGCCTCAGGCCTCAGAGGGTGCTTTTTTTTCGGCCGTAATGTATGTATAAATACAGACGTTCGCCAGCACTCGGCGTAATTCTGTTAGTCGCGGTTTTACAATCTACGTTCAAGATGGCTTCAGGCATTGGTGAATTTTTAAGTTTTCTTGATAGTGCCTGGGTTGGAGATTTTAACCCAGTACGTGGTGAGGAGGATGAATACGTGAAGGGAAATCGGCGGTTGGAACATTGCACGGATAAGGATCCAGCCGGACAAGATAAGCAGCCATCGCAGTAGTGGATCGTCCCCCTACCAGAGGAGCCAGCGCCGGAGCAGGTCGCCTGCCTGGACTGCCCAGGACACCTTCCCCTCCGAGGAGACCTCCTCCCCCACACTGTCGCCCCCGAAGAGAGAGATGAGCCGGCTGGCCATTCCAGACACGCCCACTACTGGCTTTTAAAACCCCTGTCCGTATGAAAATCCACTGTCTTTCTCTGTATCCTACAGCATTTTCACAGTAATCTACGGTATATCTACAGTATGCTACGGTATGCTAGCTCTGTATATACAGTAAATCTCTGTATGCCACTGTATGTATCCCCAGCATGCCACAGTTACATACAGTAGGCCCCGATACGCCTACAGTATGCCACTGTATGGCTACTGTTTCCTACAGACAACTACGGTAAACCACAGTATATGCCCCAGTACGCCCCTGTATATGTTCATTGAAGCAAAAAGAAGATGTTTACACACTCCCAGAGCACTGTACGGTTACCTAAGATGTGGGATTGTCAATTTAGTACACAGAGTTACTTAGCTAAGAAATTTTTGAACATTATTTTAAACACATTGTAGTTTTTTTTTTAAGTGTTAAGAGCCTGATTGTGTTCTTTTATAACTCTGAAATAACTATGAAATATTAATAAATTGTTGCTTCAAAGAATATTTATCTATCAATTTTTAAAATTAATTATTTAATTATTCTTTGGTTTGATTTATTACTTAATTTATTTATTTTGCAAACACCTTTTTAATCCATAAAATACTGGGAGTGACTTTGAACTTTTAAAAAAAATCACGGCCGGGGTAATGATGAATTTTGGAACATTGTAGTATTTAAAATTGATATAGTTTCCTTGAAAAAATAAATAAAATTAATTAAATGAAATTAATCATTTTAAAAACAAATCAATCTATTTCTTGACAAATACAGAGCTGCGAAGTAAACTCGGCACAAAATAAATAAGGTGAGGTGGTAAGTGAAAATTAAATAAAATAAATGACTTTAAAAATACAACATTAATAAATGAACTAATTATTTATCTTATTTATTTATTTGTTTATCAATTTATCTACAAATACATAGATAAACAAAATAAATAAAAATTAATGTAGTTATTTTGTAACTGACAAGACAACAAAGTGGTTAAATATATACCCCGCCCCCCAATTGATTTTTTTAGTTTTATTTTATGTGAAAATCATTTCTCCTAAAATATGCTACAAAGTATTTTTTAAGCAAATGAAAACAAATTCCAATAATTTTACGTTCATGATGGATATCAAAATAATCGTCAGATAATGCACAATATTAATTTGTCAATTGCAATTTCATATTTTTACTTTGTTTTGATTTTTAAAAAATCGGTATTCAAAACCCTAACACGATTATGAAAGAACTTCAAAGCCATTGATTGTTTACAAGGGACATGGGGTACACAGTAATGACACCTATTGTCTTTTTCACTGACCACTATACCTTGTTTATTTTGTGACAGAGAGCGACCGTGTCCACTCTGCGGCTGTTTGAATAAACATTTTCTCTTTGTGAGAAAACCGTTTTTTGTCAAACAAAAACAAAATAAAAGTATCAAAAAAGCTATTGGTGGATTAAGATTGTGCATTATGAGACGATTATTTTGATATCCAACACGGAAGTAAAATAATTAAAAGTAGTTTTAAAATGCTTTAAAAAGACTTTGAGAGACATTTTAGCGGGAACTTGTTTACGTTAAATAAGCCAAATAAATCCAACTTTCGGGATTATAATAAATTAATTTGCTTGTATCGTCAATTTAAAAATAAATAGATAAATATATTGTTCTTTTTACAATGATAAAATACGTGCTTAAAATCAGTTTTATTTATTTAATTTCTAAAAATTTAAAAATCAATTATTGAATTTATTTTAGAATCTAAAATTTTCTAAAATGCAGCATTACTTTTGTTGTGAAAGTGTGTGTTTTTGTGTAATTTTTTTTTTCTAAAAGGTACAAAAAGCCATTCCAAGTAATTTATGGATTAAATATGTGTTAGATAAATAAATAAATGGTAAATAAATGAAATAAATAATTAATTCATCACCATAAAAATGTCAAGTTTTTCAATTATATTTTTTAAATTGACAATACAACAAAATAATTAATTATTTATATCCCTCAAAAAGAAAATTATTAGGGCTTTTTATTTAAATATTTTTATCTTACACTATGTTACAAAGTATTTTTTTAGCATATAAAAGCGAATAGTAGTTATTTTACGTCCATGATGGATATCAAAATAATCGTCAGATGATGCACAAGTTTAATTTGTCACTTGCAATTTTATATTTTTACTTTGTTTTGATTAAAAAAAGATCGGTATTCAAAACCCTAACACGATAATGAAAGAACTTCAAAGCCATTGATTGTTTACAAGGGACATGGGGTACACAGAAATGACACCTATTGTCTTTTTCACTGACCACTATACCTTGTTTATTTTGTGACAGAGAGCGACCGTGTCCACTCTGCGGCTGTTTGAATAAACATTTTCTCTTTGTGAGAAAACCGTTTTTTTGTCAAACAAAAACAAAATAAAAGTATCAAAAAAGCTATTGGTGGATTAAGATTGTGCATTATGAGACGATTATTTTGATATCCAACACGGAAGTAAAATAATTAAAAGTAGTTTAAAAATGCTTCAAAAAGACTTTGAGAGACATTTTAGCAGAAACTTGTTTACGTTAAATAAGCCAAATAAATCCAACTTTCGGGATGATAATTAATTAATTTGCTTGTATTGTCAATTTAAAAAATAAATAGATAAATATATTGTTCTTTTTACAATGATAAAATATGTGCTTAAAATCAGTTTTATTTATTTAATTTCTAACAATTTTGTATAGTCAATTTTAAAATTAGAATAAATTATTTATTTTATTTATTTACAATTTATTTATTTCTCTAACACCTATTCAATCCATAAAATACTTGGAATGGCTTTTTGTACCTGTTGGAAAAAAAATTACACAGTCACACACACACCTTTACAACAAGAATAATGCTGTTTATTTAAAATAAATAGTTTTTAAAATCAATTCAATAATTGATTTTAAATGGTTAGTGAATAAATAGATAAAACAAATTTACAGCACGTATTTAATCATTGTAAAAAGAACAATATATTTATCTATTTATATTTTAAATTGACGATACAAGCAAATTAATTAATTATAATCCCGAAAGTTGGATTTATTTGGCTTATTTAATGTAAACAAAATGTCTCTCAAAGTCCTTTGAAGCATTCTTAAACTACTTTTAATTATTTTACTTCCGTGTTGGATATCAAAATAATCGTCTCATAATGCACAATCTTAATCCGCCAATAGCTTTTTTGATACTTTTATTTTGTTTTTGTTTGACAAAAAACGGTTTTCTCACAAAGAGAAAATGGTTATTCAAACAGCCGCAGAGTGGACACGGTCGCTCTCTGTCACAAAATAAACAAGGTATAGTGGTCAGTGAAAAAGACAATAGGTGTCATTACTGTGTACCCCATGTCCCTTGTAAACAATCAATGGCTTTGAAGTTCTTTCATAATCGTGTTAGGGCTTTGAATACCGATTTTTTAAAAATCAAAACAAAATAAAAATATGAAATTGCAATTGACAAATTAATATTATGCATAATCTGACGATTATTTTGATATCCATCATGAACGTAAAATTATTGAAATTTGTTTTCATATGCTTAAAAAATACTTTGTAGCATATTTTAGGAGAAATGAAAATAAAAATAAAACTAAAAAAATCAATTGGGGGGGGTTATATTTAATCACTTTGTTGTCTCGTCAGTTACAAAATAACTACATTAATTTTTATTTATTTTGTTTATCTATGTATTTGTAGATAAACTGATAAACAAATAAATAAATAAGATAAATAATTAGTTCATTTATTAATGTTGTATTTTTAAAGTCATTTATTTTATTTAATTTTCACTTACCACCTCACCTTATTTATTTTGTGCCGAGTTTACTTCGCAGCTCTGTATTTGTCAAGAAATAGATTGATTTGTTTTTAAAATGATTAATTTCATTTAATTAATTTTATTTATTTTTTCAAGGAAACTATATCAATTTTAAATACTACAATGTTCCAAAATTCATCATTACCCCGGCCGTGATTTTTTTTAAAAGTTCAAAGTCACTCCCAGTATTTTATGGATTAAAAAGGTGTTTGCAAAATAAATAAATTAAGTAATAAATCAAACCAAAGAATAATTAAATAATTAATTTTAAAAATTGATAGATAAATATTCTTTGAAGCAACAATTTATTAATATTTCATAGTTATTTCAGAGTTATAAAAGAACACAAT
>PRKT01000452.1:341622-352895 GCA_003671525.1 Saccostrea glomerata | reverse complement strand
CCCCCCCCCCCCCCCTAACAGATCATCGTCTTAACTCCTGGTGGACATCCAGGAGATACTGGAGGTAAAACACACCTACGACAGGGAGATAAAGGCCGTCCACGTCCCCCAGTTACCACCAAAGAGAGTGCTGTAAGCCAGCCAGGGACGGGACGAGTTCCAAGATGTAGGGTCAGGGCACCGGCAACCATGCTGCCCGAATATCCCGTCTGCTGGATGGAGGACGTGGCATCTAATTATATCTTTCGTGGGTTCCACCAGAGACCGGCCTGTTTCACCTGCTGTGAGAATCTGGTAGAGAAGTATCGGCCATGCCCTCTCTGCCGGCGAAGCCGGTCACGTTAGTCTGGCCCCAGAGGGACCAACCACCTCCACATCCATCTAGGAGGCCAGATTTCATGGACACCCTAATCAGTGAGCGGTCAGGATCCCCCAGGGAGTATTGATTGATTGGTGTTAAACGCTGAGTCGGCAATATTTCAGCCATATTTCGGTAGGAAATTGTTAAATGATCAGTTTTGAGAAGGGGGTAAACCCTTGGCAAACAAAATCGTTTGCATTACTAAGCAATCCAATTTATTTTGTAATGAAATTAAATTGCATTATAAACCAAACACAATTCTAGTTAGTCCAAGTTAAACTGGTATAACATGGGTTGGGGAAATCTAAGTTATATAAACCGCAAAGCGAGAAACGGTTCATAAGAAAGCGTTAACGGTTCCACTCGTGTTTTACATATGGAGAAGTGGCATACAGTTTATTCATGGGATTTATCCCACGTGATTTACTTCTTAATATGATCAGGAACTCAAATCAACCAAATCCATAGTTTTTATTTTGCGTGATACCCTCTCTCCCTAAATAAGGAAACATTTATGCAAGCAAAGGCTTTTTTAAATTGCAAAGTCGGTCGTAACTCCTGTAATCATCTGTATTTGTATTTTGCGGTACCTTGCGAATATATTTTGGAGGGAACCAGCTACGAGTTTTGCAGGACCGAAATTCCATTGTCAATGCGGACATGCCCTGTGAAACTAAGCGCTTATTTATGCCCTGGATGTAACGAATTTTACATCGAAGACAGCGAAGAAACACACGGAGAGCTCGGAGTCCACAAACAGAATATAGACAAATGATATTTAATTAACAATTATATAAATGCGGGAGGAGATAAATCACAGTTTTCTAAGATGCTGCCTGGAAACCAAATCCAAAGATGGGTTGATTGTATACTGTTTAACGTCCCTGTCAAGAAAAATTCACTGATATGGAGACGTCACCATTGCCAGTGAAGGGCTGCAAATTTAGGCCCATGCTCGGCACTTACGGCCTTTGAACAGGGAGGGATCTTTATCGTGCCACACCTGCTGTGACATGGGGCCTCGGTTTATACGGTCTCATCCGAAGGACCGCCCCATTTAGTCGCCTTTTACGATAAGCAACGGGGTACTGAGGACCTATTCTAACCTGGATCCCCACGGTTACCAAATCCAAAGAACAGAAAAAGAGAAACACTTCATTACAACTTTTAAGCCAAACCGTAATATTATTACGTTCCATAAATTATGACGTCACAATAGACGTTAATACGTGGCAGTTAGTAAACTTGATTGTAAATTATCTGAATATTTTTAATTGAAAGCGCCTATGGTGTACTTTGTTGTATTCATGTTTTTATTTTAATTATTTTTACTAAATACATAAACCTTATCCCAAATATTTACTTCGTAAGAAAAACCGAAAAGAGAACAAAATGAAAGGAAATATGAAGCAACTGATTGGCAAAGTTTTACCTCAAGTGTTCTTTTTTTCATTAACAGAAATCTTTGGAATTGATTGAACATCGTTTTATCCACTATGACGTGGATATTGACATCACAATAGCCCTGTTTCTATTATCCAGCAACATTATGAAGAATGTAAATAGATCTGGTCGATTTCCCTCGCCTCATTAGAAAAAGGAATCGAGTGAATGTTTACGTTGAAAGAACTGAAATTGAATCATCTCAAGCTCCTCCAGCATCTGTTGCTAGAAAAGGGATTCTCACAAGAATGAGAAACGCATGGACAAGGATAAAAAAGATGGGAAGAAATCGGGTTTATTCACAACCACGTGAATCATTTTATTTTTACTGAGAGAGAGAGCTTTGATGATCACGTGAGGGACATTTCTGATATTCTTAAATGTTGCACAAAAATCTAATAGGTACAGGAGTAAAACAAAATTGTTGTGAACAGTTTGTATATATCAATTCGTCGTGGTCTATAGTACATATAAAGTTCTGGGGACAAAACTGATTTATTCTTAGGAAGCAAATATTTTACTAGAAATTCGACTACCAACAAAAGAATAGGTATTTCCAACTCTTTATTGGGATTTTTACAATAGTCCCCTAAGCAAAACCGAATAAGAGGACAAACATCCCTTGAAGATTTACGTTAGAATATCCTCATTTATTATCCTTGTTAATCATTTGTGCCTGGCAAATTTAAACGCGTTAATAAACTCTTAACTCTCTACGGACGTGTAAGGGGAGCGTTTCACATGCTTTTGTTTGAATATGTGCATATCGGACAAACGAAAGGTATAAGAATATTTAAAAGTCAAATGTTAAACATTATAACATCTCAGTAGAGTGGAGCTTTAGAACGACGATCTCCACAAATTAAACAAGTATTAGGTAAAAAAAAACATGAATATTGTAAAAGGAATGTAAATCATGACGCTCAAGTATGCAATGAAATGACGTCATATTCTATTCTTACGTCATATCTAGGTAGTTCAGAGAAGTAACTACATTATCTATCCTAGCCGCATTGTTTATACATTAATTAACACACGAGCTAACCTGAGATTGGATCCACATGATTTATTTCTAATAAATATTTATAAGATCCTGCAACTGAACACGGATATTGAATACTGTTCATTATCTCTATATACCTTATACAATTTCTTTAAATATAAATTAAATCCGGTCGCATGTCTCATGTTTTCAGTACGAATTTACTTCCACCCTCCGGTAGAACTTGGTGGGATAAACAAATGATAAAACTTAGGTTACACTTATGCATGAAATTCCCGTTTTAAAATTTGAAAGGAGGTTGAAACTCTGCATTAAATGATAAATCCAGTGTATATATAATAAACAAATATTTATTTCCTTCGGCGCCTATTAATTGGTAGAAGAATTCTATAAATTTGCAATAAACACTCACATTTTATTATCAAAAAGTAAGTTCTTGCGATTCCTTCAATGAAATAGTAATCCATCGTTGGATTTTTAAGTCGCCTGTGTGGAACAGTGGTTAAAGGGTCTGTTGAATAATCGGGAGTCAAAGAGTTGATTGTTACGTCGAGGGTTCCATCTGGTAGAGGTGGAGACTGTATAAACTGAGGTCCCGTGTCGCATTAGGTGCTGGAACAAAAAATGTCCCTCTTTCAGCATTTTCAAAAAGAGCAAGCAAAATTAACCGCCCGTGCGAGAAATTTTGCCGGCTATGAAATTTCCGTCATAAGGATTTTGCTGATGCTGATACGGGAAATCCATAGGTTTTTTTTTTTGCAACTTTTTCCATGACCTAAAAATAATCACAGGGGGTTGGGGTGTACCTGGTGTCAGTTGCATGCCTTATGGAGATATAATTTTGAGCAACCCTGACATGTACTTAAAACCAAGGGGGTGGTTTAAGTGTAAAGTATTACATTTATTTGCCTTTGAAACAAAAGGTGATGAGATATAGACAAGTGTGACACAATCTACGCATAAAGAAAAATACCAAAAGAAGATGGGCGTATTTCGCGTGTAATCTGCAGGAATCATTTGTACGAAACATTTCTGGTTTAAATGTCCATGATTTTGGTTGGCAGAACATGGCTGGTCAGATTTTACAAACATAACTATGATAACCAGAATTTTTTTTTCTTTTTTTTTTTTAAATCCAAAGTGTCATCTATTTCCTCAACCTCTTCCTCTGAACTTGCACACAGATCACTTGTTTCAGTTTTTTCAATGTCATTTCGGATAGTGGAACAAATTCTTGATTACCATTTCTCAGAAAGCAAACGGTCTGGATGTACACCATCATAAAACTTGTTGCAAATAAACCTAAACAAAAAACTATGTGTTTTTCTTGTTTTTACTGTTCCTACCTTTTTTTTTACAGAAATTTTAGAACACATCCTTGTCAAGTCTTGTAGTACTGACAATGTGTATTTGATTTAATTTATTAATTTCTAGGTTGATGTCCCTGTTATCTTGTTCAAGAGAATGTTGCTGCAACTGGGAGTTTTCGAAAGAACATTTATTTGTTTGTAGGTAACCCATTCTGAATTGAAAATCTGTAAAGTTATGAACTGAAACAGGAGGGATGGTGGCAAATTGAACAGAAGTGTCAGATGATTTGAGGGTTTGAAATGAATTTGGAATTTAATTAATCAAGTGTGTAATATTTTCTGAAGAATGATAAGCAATGAACACAATGCGACATGGCGAGGAGTCATGGTATTTTGAAGTGATAGAACCTCGTCTTTTAATATTTCTAAAGTTGCTCCAGGCTTGCATAGAACTGATGCTTTCCAGTGGTAAGGAAAGGGATCAAATTTCTTTATGTACGAATGCAGACCTCTACCACGGGAGTCGCTGGCTCTTTTTCTCTCCTCAATATTCGTTGATGTTAAATGTCTCTTACTGTGATTGTTTTCTGTGTTTAATAACGTCGTTTAATTTCTTCGACTTGTAGCCGGATATGAAGCTCGATCTGGATATCATTGTCATGGTTCTGAAATAATAAAGATATACCATTTGTAGTGCCTACCTAACATTGTCTACGCACCTTTTCTCGGAAAATGATATGGTTCTTTTGTACAATCATATTCATTAGAGTAATTCCCTCTCTTCGGTTTTCTTCTCTGTTGGTGAAAAACCCCATCGATGATCGCCACATTCGTTTGTATTCTAGGTCACCTACATGTTTGACGTAACATATTGGAAGTTTACGCTTTGCTCACGGTACTATTCATCTTGGTTAGTTTTGTTTTTCATTTAAATTGAAAGTGTATATTAACAAAATGCAACAGAATAGGATCGTGTTTGGCAAAAGTCGCCATTGGGGCAACCAGAATTTGATTAATTGATTGATTGTATATTGTTTAACGTCCCTCTCGAGAATTTTTCACTGACTATTTGTCGGCGGAGAACTGCAATTTTGTCCTTTACTCGGCACTCATGGCCATTGAGCACGGAGGGATCTATTTTTCGTGCCAGCACCTACTGCGACACGGGGCCTCGGTTTATATGGGTACAGTCCACTAATTGTTTTCCCATAGGCGACAATGTTAACGTTTCTTCTCATAGCGATGTCCCTAATTTTCGTTCGGTAGTGAGTGACCCCTCAAATCAAAGCACATCAACTTGTCTTTCCTTGGTTAAAATCTCGAGGTGGCATGTCAGATTCGTTTTCCGGCAAAATGCGTCTGTCTGCGGGAACCTCTAAAAATGAAAGTGAAAGTAGGGGAATTTTAGAATTCTCACTGGCGTTATAATACACAAAATAATTCGGCTGGTCTTCTTGATAAATTACATTTTCAAAGCTTTTTTGGTAGGAAAGATACTCCTTATCAACAAGTGTGAGGCTCAGTTCAGTACACCTGCCCAATTTTTTTTATGCAAGTCTGCAATTTAAGGAACTTGTAATTTTTTATGCACTACTTTCTTCTCCTACCGATTCTAAAAATAATTAGTGGGATGTACCCAATATGAAAAAGCATTTTTTTGATTTTACAATATTTCACACTGTTTGTCAATCAAGAGCATAAGAAGGGACATCATGCCAAGTTTTATGAAAATTCAACAATAAATTAAGATTTTACAGCATTTACAGTTCTATGTGTAATATCCTTAAAAAATGCTCCAATCTAGCCAAAACTGCACCCAATTTTTGAGTCAAATTTTAGCCTATTAACACATTTATACCATTCTTAATCACCTTCGTATCTTTAAATACATATAGTCAAATCATAATCAAGCACTTAATTGGGTCAATTTCACTTATTTTAAAAAATTAATGTATTTCCGCACAAAATATGACCACTTTTCACCCTCTTATTCATACTTTCTCCAGAAATGACAAAAAAATGAAGTTCACAAATACCCCGAAAGTAGTAAAATAAAAAAGTACTGATTATTTCCTGTCCATTGATGTATCATTCATGAAATTTGGACTATGAATGAAAAAGTTATAAGACTTTAAAATCCTATATAGAATCACTTGTTTCAAAGCAATTTTTATACCAATGCAAATTTACTCATCTATGACGTCACAATGACATCATAATAATGGATAGCTCAATACACGTGTATCATTACTTTTCCCGTACTTTTCATTTAAGACAAAATCAGTGCTTATATACTATTATTTACTTTAAAAAATAAAAATATGTGGTGTTGCAGATTAAATAAATAGTTCACCAAAGTTGTTTTGTTTCCATGGTAACCATTTTGTAATTTGTAGGAAAATGAGACAAAATTTTGAATTTCCTGACAAATGCATAATTTTGACTGTCAAATATTCATGAAATTTCAATTCTTATATCTGTGTAATCTTAATAATGCATAATTTACAAAACAAAGATGTAGATCTAATTAATTTGAAAATCTTAAATAAGAAAAGAAAATCTAAATGAGCTGCAAAATGTATATAGCAGTGCAGGTACAGATTAGTTATAGCTAAATACTTTCACATTCTGATCACCTATTTAATATGTAAATTTCCTCACCCCCACCCCATCCCCCCACTTCAATGAATTTTTTTTTTTTTTTAGAAAACTTAAACTTACATATTTTGCCGACTGTCACATTTTGCCGATTCTTTTTCAAGATGTATTCAAATGGGTGTGCATTTGCTGGCCAATAGTTTTAAACACCATCTGCAGGGACCTCATGTTTTTCCTGTACCAATCACCATAAACCTAAAAACAAAATACAATAAATGGTACATCACATTTGCAGACAGACAGACACGCAGACATTCAACACGTACAATTTTACCATATTCCTTTCATGCCCATTACTTGAAATTAATTAATTTAAAAAATGATTAATTTGCTCCCACCTGAAATCACACTGTTTACATTGGTAATTAAGTTAATTCAGCAGAATTATATAGGTAAAAATCATGTTTTACTGACAATAATTGAACATTCAACAAATACATGTAATGCAATTGCTAAAAAATATGAGAAAAATCAGTTAATGTGCATGTTCACACACATCGTTTAACTCCCAAACAACTGTACCCAGCTTGACCGCGCAACTGATCTGAAATGATGTATGTCAAGTATGCATATGTGACCTGCCGATCATCAACATGTTCCAAAAACATTAAATTGTTATATTACAAATATTGTACTTAGGTATACCTCTTACCTCCTGTGTAAAATACAAATGCCCATCACCTATATACTGTTTAATACTGCCCTGAACAGTTTTGATAACTTTCTGCTGTCTACTTTCACTTCGACCTTGACCCCGATTGAATACCGATCCCGAGCTCATTTGTGAATTTTTGTGTATTGAAAATAAACCACAGTGGAACATGTACTTCTACATAATTGCTTCTTAATCAAATCATACATTTACGATTCTGAATAAATAAATTATATAAATCGATACATTTAATCTACATGATACATGTGTAAACTATGGGTGATACATGTTGACTGTTCCGGTGGGGGGTGGGGGTGGGGGGGGGTGGGCTAGACACTTTATTTATGAATCAATTTGTTAAAAAATGTGTATCAACAATATAAAAATTGTTCTTTTCATAAATTTGAACAATTGAAAATAATAGAAAACAACAACTTTGAAATAAATTCAAGATTTATGACATCTTTCACTTACTTATAGGCTTTCTAATATGGGTACAGTCCACTAATTGTTTTCCCATAGGCGACAATGTTAACGTTTCTTCTCATAGCGATGTCCCTAATTTTCGTTTGGTAGTGAGTGACCCCTCAAATCAAAGCACATCAACTTGTCTTTCCTTGGTTAAAATCTCGAGGTGGCATGTCAGATTCGTTTTCCGGCAAAATGCGTCTGTCTGCGGGAACCTCTAAAAATGAAAGTGAAAGTAGGGGAATTTTAGAATTCTCACTGGCGTTATAATACACAAAATAATTCGGCTGGTCTTCTTGATAAATTACATTTTCAAAGCTTTTTTGGTAGGAAAGATACTCCTTATCAACAAGTGTGAGGCTCAGTTCAGTACACCTGCCCAATTTTTTTTATGCAAGTCTGCAATTTAAGGAACTTGTAATTTTTTATGCACTACTTTCTTCTCCTACCGATTCTAAAAATAATTAGTGGGATGTACCCATATACGGTCTCATCCGAAGGACCGGTCTCCACGTCCCGCAGTGGGATTCGAACCCGCGAGGTAAGGATTGACTCCGTACTTTGCGACTCTAGAGCAGACGCTCTAACCACTGAAAATTCTTTAATAATTTTATTAAACGCTATTCCTGCAGCTGTAGTCTTATTGCAATATTGCCACCAAAAGACTTTATCAAGGATAATTATTCTTTGTATTGCTGTTGTAAAGTTGCAAGACCCAACAGCAATTTTTCTCTTTCTTTGTTGAGTATAAACCAGTACAGAGCCACATTCTCGACAGAGACTTCTAGTTTTTACTGTCATTGACGAGTGGTTATATTCACAAATACGAACTTGCTTTCAATGGGGGCATAGAACATATGGCCTTCCTTGAAATCAGCAACGGCACCATCGATACCATTTTCATTTTCAGGTCACTTTATTAAACTCAGGTGACCTATTGCTATCCGTTTTGGTCCATCGTCATGCGTCGTCTGCCGTGCGTTAACATTTGAACGTTTTCAGCTTCTACTCTGAAACCACTGAACCAATTTCAACCAAATTTGGCACAAAGCATCTATGGGTGAAGGGGAACCAAAAATGTGAATTTCATGATTCCTGCCCCCCTGAGGGGTAGGGCCAAAACCACTAATATTATTGCAATCTTTAAAAATCTTATTCTTTACTCCTGAACATCAAGCAGTCAAACTGATTGCATGATTGTAATCAGCATTGAGTCCTCTACCAGAATTGTGAAATTCATGACCCTGGTTTCAGGGGTTCTAGTGCTAGGGCGAGGCTAAATAAGTATATCGTGAAAATACGTAATTCTTTCAAAATCTTCTTCTCTGCTCCTCGGTATTAAATAAACCAACTAAGTACATAGTTGTGATGAGCAAGAGTGCCTCTACCTAAATTGTGAATTTTATGGCCCCAGGGTCAGGGGTTCCGGTGTAAGGGCGGGGTTCTCTAGATAATATAGTGAAAATAAAAGAATTTTTTTGAAAATCTTCTCTGCTCCTAGGTATTGAATAAACCAACTAAGCGCAGAGTTATGATGAGCAAGAGTGCCTATACCAAAATTATGAATTTTTTTTGGTCCCAGGGTCAAGGGTTCTGGTGTTAGGGTTGGGCTCTATGGATTATATAGTGAAAAAACATAAATTCTTTTAAAATCTTCTCTGCTCCTAGGTATTGAATAAACAAACTAAGTGCATAGTTATGATGAGCAAGAGTGCCTCTACAAAAATTGTGAATTTATTGCCCCAGGGTCAGGGGTTCTGGTGTTAGGGCGGGGCTCTATAGATTATATCGTAAAAGTACATGAATTCTTTAAAAATCTTCTCTGCTCCTAGTTGTTAAATACAAAGTTATGATGAGCAAGATTGCCTCTTCCAAAATTGTGAATTTTATGGCCCCAAAGTCAGGGGCTCTGGTGGTAGGGCGAGGCTCTATTGATTATATAGTGAAAATACATTAAATCTTAAAAAAAAATTCTCTGTCTCTTGGTATGAAGCAGATGAACTACCTATATGGTTATGATGAGCAAGGGTCTTAATCTTGCAGAATTGTGAATTTCAGGGTTAGGGGTACCCTAGAGGGGTGGGGGCTGTTCTTATATACTGAAAATGAATTAATTGTTTGAAATCTGCTCCTTGGTATTAATCAAATATTTTTGAAAAGCAAGGATACCTTTTCAAAAATTGTGCAGTGTGTGGATCTAGGCTTAAGGGTCAGTGGTTCATGTGTGGTAAGGGCACTACTGATTATTGCTGAATATTACTGATAAGTTGAAATGCATTTTTTTGTTCCCTTAGTTACCCTGCCTATGGGTTTTAAGTAACCTATCTAAGCAACTGCTAAGTGTATTGTTACTGTATGATGATCAAAGGTGCCTCTTTCTTTGATAATCAAAACTTGTAATTGTATAAATTTCGCAGTCTTCTTAATGTAAGTAAGTAATTCCGACATCCAAGTTTGTAGTTCCGAACATGGAACTGAGTTGACTTTGAGTTTAATTATGAAAGATAAATTTGATGTTGTTAACTTTGTTTTCCGGTATTTACGTGCACTGAATAAAAACACAAAGAAAATTCACAACTCTATAAATGTTTGTCGAATTTTGTTTGGGGAAAAACTATGGCGGGGCATCAATGCCACATTTTTTCAAATTTTCTTTTTTATTTTTTAAATCTTTGTTTTCCAAGTCAAATCAATTTTAAAAATTTCATTATGATATTTATTTCTTCATATTTTTTTCCAGTTTGATTTTTTATTTTTTTATTTTTTTTAATTTTCTTCATTGCCGTAGGAACCGAAGGTGGGTGGAGGGCGTGCCCTAATTATATTGCCGATATATAGAAAATTCCCCCTCAGGAGATTTTAGTGTGAAGGGGACATACCGATCCTTGATTTCTTTTCTTATGTATTTACCGACAAAATTATTGAGGGGAGACAATTGGAAATTGCTTTTATTTAATTGGAACAGTATACACTGGCGCACCACTCCCTGTTGACGGCCTGGCCCAAGGCCATAAAACTAAGATAAACTCACTTTCGATTTCTGATAATGTTTCAAATATGATAACTTTAACCTCCATTATCGATTGCCAGCTTATACCTTTTCAAATCAACAAGCCATAGGGCCGAAATAAAAGAGAGTGGGAAAGGATGGGACCCCCATATTTTGTGTGTAGAATTATCTTTCATAACTATTTTTTTTATACGAACATTTATTCATAGGCTGCATCTTCCTCCCAACTTCTTTTTCGAAGTATAATCAAACCTTTGCGTTGAAAAAAGTTATTGGAAAGTTATTTGAAAGATCCCAAACATCGCTTCCTACAAGAAAGGAATTTTACCAGTTTATTTCTTCATTTTTTTGTTCTTCATTTTTTTTTT
>PRKT01000452.1:307185-341614 GCA_003671525.1 Saccostrea glomerata | reverse complement strand
ATTTTTTTTTTTGCCCCCCCCCCCCTCTCAAATTTAAAAACTTTCAAAACTATTTATATTCAATATTCTAAGATATAGTTCAAAGAGGTTTGGATAGAATTAAAAGGTACATATGTTTCATAAGTTACGGCCCCCATTGACTCAACCTTTAACCTCATTAAAAAGGCGAGTGAATTTCTGTCATTAATGAGTTTCGATATATGATAGTTCGTCCTTCGTTATCGAAGATGACCAAAATAACATCTCGTCTGTTTTTATGGTTTGTTTGAATGCGAAGATGGCTAATGAGTCCGATCTTCGCATGGAACGTCCTTCCACAAACTGGACAGGAAGGTCCAACAATTAATACTTAGTTTAAAGCAAGTTTTTAAAATATTTTACAGATGATTTATACATGTTATCGATTACAAATTATTTTACTGAACTAATACAAAATTACCGTCTCATTTCCTCTTGTGCACTTTCGAACACAACTACAAATAGATCAGCTGATAAAAATCTCTCCTTTATATTTGCTATTATAATGGTACATTTTGTTAATTGTATTTTCTTTGTGACATTTTACGAAATAAACCCAAAGAGAAAAACGAGCATATTTTCAACCAATCCCTATCGGCTGAAGTTTAATTAATTAATTTGTTATTTATGAATATGTTTTACTGTAAATATTGATTAAATACAACGCATAAATAAAATGGAAAAATCGTTACACAATGCATTTGACAAAAGAAAATTTAGAGGTCTATGCTTTATATCCAACTAGAGGATTATAAACAAGTACGTTCGTCTAACCTTTATAAACGTTGAAGGAGTCATGAAAATCTTTAAATATCTTAAAAGAGTTTTTATAATACTTAATATTATTTTATGTTGCCATGGAGATTTGAAAGCTGGATATTCTTCCATACAATATGGCTACCGATTTCTCTATAAAATGATAGAATCTTACGTGAAATATAGCTTACTGGACTGTGTTGAAGAGTGTCTCAGAACCAAAAGGTGTACATCGGTCAATTATTACAAAGGCGCAAACTTTTGTGAAATAAACATTAGTAGGAACATAACTCAACCAGCGTTTTACAGACTAGCCTCAGGATGGTTATACACCGACATCCAAGACTGGGACGAGGTAAATATCTTTTTATTCTCTTTCTAGAGAGAGAGAAAATTATTGATTGTATACTGTTTAACGTCCTTCTCAAGAATTTTTCACTTTTTTGGAGACGCCACCACTTGATGGTGGAAAGCTGAAATTTTTATGTGCTCGGAACTCGGATCATTGAGCAAGGAGGGATTTCTTTCCGTTGCAGCACCTACTTCGACACGGGACATCAGTTACGGTCTCATCCGTAAGACCCATCTTCAAGTGACAGTAAAGTAAATGAAAGAGAAAGAGAAGGGGGTTGAATTTCGACATTGAAATATACAATTAATGATACATTAACCTAGGGGATCTAAAGCTAAGGTTGTATTTCTTATGTGATAGTCCATATTATATGATAATCATGAATTTAAATTTAAAAGTGTACAAGTTTAAGCATTTAAACCTTTTATGTTCTTTGTTTTTCGGAAATTAGGCAGAGACCACATAATCGTGATTTTTACCAACAACTTTTATATAATTGGTCCCATGCGCTTTCCCTTGTATTTACCATTTGTTCTTTATCATAGAATTTAGACTCCACATTTGCAAAATTTCACTATTTTTTGCCCATCTGTTGAACAGAAATCATCTCTATTTTTTGTAAATAAGTTTCAGGTTTATAACTGCATTTTTTATATGTTAAACAAGAATTAACTTTCTTTTATTGCATATAATTTCTAGGCTCTCGCGGAGTCGTGTGCAGCATCACCTTGTAAAATAAACGAAAAATGCATCCCTAAACCGTTTGGACAATTCGAATGCGTTTTTTCAGGTGAGATTCGACAAAAATGTTATCCACTACAATTTGAAAATTAAATAAAAGAAATATAATCAATGCACGTTTTGATTAGTTTTATTCCCACGTAATGGAAGATTCGGGGACAGTTTTTGTTCTGTTTGTTTGCCAAAACTATATCTTTCGTCATAACTCTTTGATTGAATGAAGCTTTGACTTACATGCCTCCAGGTGTATTCCTTGTGGTAAGATTTCTTTTGATAACAAACAGATTTCACCTCCTTACCTTGGAGTATGACCTATATTTACATAATTTTTAGATTTAACGTTTTATTCGTTGGCTTTTGCGCTCATATACTTCACAAGTGTATTCCTTGTGAAGCATGCAAGACTTTTCCATGCTAACCAACAATTGTGACCCTGACCTTTTAGTTAAAGTTTATCTTTAAAAAAATAAATATTGGTCATAACTTTTTAACGGTTGGTACAAGGGCTTTCAAATTTTACTTGTCGATGTATGTAAATTCATTTTGACAGGACATTTCCCTGAATTCCAATATTTTTTACCTTTTTTGGTCTCAGCTTCTTTTAAAAAGTTTTGACATTGGCGAAATTTTGAACAAGTAGTGCTGTCGCTTTCATTTTTCACAGATGCATTTTCTGTAACAAGTCCTTCACTTGAGTATCAACAATTTAGACCCTATGGCTTTGGAGGTTGAAATTTTAGCTCACCTGAGCCGAAGGCTCAAGTGAGTTTTTTTTAATCATATTTTGTCCGGCGTCCGTCTGTCTGTAAACTTTTCTCATTTTCGACTTCTTCCCAAGAACCGCTGGGCCAATTGAAACCAAACTTGCCACAAAGTATCCTTGGGTAAAGGAAATTCAAGTTTGTTCAAATGAAGGACCACGCTTTCATTCAGGGGGAAATAATTGGGAATGAGTGAAAATTTGGGACATGGTTTAAATATCTTCTTCACAAAAACCACTATGCCAGGAAAGATGAAACTTATAGGAAAACATGCGCAGGTAGTGTAGATTCAGATTTGTTCAAATCATGACCCCTGGGGTAGGGCGGGGCCCCACTGGCCGATCAAATTTTTGCATAGAAATATACAGGAACATTCTTTAAAAATCTTCTCAAGAATAGCAAAGCCATAATTGATCATATTTATATGGAAGCATCCTCTTGTTGTGAAGATACAAGTTTGTTTAATTTATTACCCTCGGGGGTAGGGCGGGGTCAAAATGGCCGATCAAATTTTTACACAGAAATATATAGGAAAATTCTTTAAAAATCTTCTTCTAAAGAATAGCAAAGCCATAATTGATCATGTTTACTTGGAAGCATCCCCAGGTAGTGTAGATTGAAGTTTGTTCAAATCATGACCCCCGTGGTAGGGCTGGGCCACAATGGCCGATTAAAGTTTTATATAGACATACATAGGAAAATGTTTAAAAATCAGCAAATCCGTGATATCTCATGTGACTACTTTTGGATTTAAATTTTTGTCCCCCGCTTGAAAAGTGGGGGATATTAATTTGGGTTTGTCCGTCCGTCTTTCTGTCTGTCTGTAACGCTTTCGTTTCCACACGATATCTCGAGAACCCTTTGAGCTTTTGCAATGAAATTTAGCATAGCAACTCCCTATGGACTAAAGATGACCCCTATTGATTTTGAGGTCAAAAGGTCAAAGGTCAAGGTCATAAATAAGCAAATTCTGTCTGTTAAAACACTTTCGTTTCCACACGATATCTCTAGAACCAATTGAGCTATTGCAATGAAATTTTATATAACAACTCCCTGTGGCCTAAGGAAGACCCCTATTGATTTTGAGGTCAAAAGGTCAAAGTTCAAGGTCGTAAATTTATACATTCTGTCTGTGTGTAATACTATCATTTCCGGGCGATATTTCAAGAAGATTTTGAGCTTATCCAATGTAATTTTATACCAAAACTCCCTAGCCCCTCTCAAAGTGTCCCGCCCCGTTTGTTTTATTAGTATTTATAGTATTACATGTCGCTATTTTTAGCGCTGGGGCATGAGGAGAGTTATTGCGTATAAAACAGGTTCTCGGCGGACTTTATGTTCTTATTACATATATTAGAACTGTTTAATAAAGGCTAAATAAATAAAACACCATGGATTGTGTAAAATTTTGAGAATACCGAACATGAAAACATGAATATATACATGTATGTGACTTCAGTTCTGCATAAACTTCGCATCGGGTAAAGCGACTCCGTGGTCCAGTGGTCATGTCTCTCGCTTCAAATGTGAGAGGTCCCGGGATCGAATCTCGGTCGAACCTATCTTTTTTTTTTTTTTTTTAAATACTTTTTTTTACTTAATGATAGTATTCAACATGTGAAATGAAAAATTTATGAGGTTATAAAATCATTATTACAGTGTGATAAATATTCCATATAAAAAGAATCTTCTATACACATAATAAAGAATAGCCCCCCCCCCCCTCCCGGAACTGCGCATGGTTTACTTTTTCCCTAAGCGGGGGACACAAATTCTCTGAATTAGCTTGTTCAATAATAAACCAATTTCTACTTTTTCTAACCACAATGCTCAAGTGAGCGATGTGGTCCATGGGCCTCTTGTTGAGATATTCTGACTCTGAATATCGTTAAGACAGTTGGTGCGAGGTGTAGTGCCAGTTTTTCTCGAGAATTGACGTGCATTTGAGAAATAATATCCTTCGCCCTGAATTGTCAGGAAGGAGCATAAGTGTTTCATAACAAATCTCCTTGTTTTTTTGTTTTGTTTTGTTTTTTTTGGTTTCTCTCTTATGTCTTTATTAATTATCGCAGTATTGTAAATAAACAAACAATTTCGTGTAAGAATTATATGCAACTCTAATATTGATAATACTTTTAACAATGTTAAAATATCTCTGTAGAATAAATATACGAATGTGTACGCAAGGTACATAAAAATTATCACAACACGATAAATGCAATCACTTCTGTTTACTACAAATTAAAAATATGATGCCATAATGGACTATTTACATTCCATATGTATTCTACTGTCTGTAAATATACGGTCACACGCAAAAGGGGTCAAAGGTTAAAGTTTACGTTTTATTTCACGTCTCAAACGTTGTACGTGGAAGTACAACGTCACAAAAGTAATCCAAATTTCAGGATCATGTAAAATAATGCCGCTGCTGCAGCTCTCCTAATAATAATAATAATAATAATAATAATACTTTATTTAAAGAGGGTAACCCGATTAGTGCAATGCACTAAGTCTTCCTCGGGGCCCTCTAAACACATTCACAATAATACAATTATAAAAACATTGTACAATATTATAATAAATAATACAACATGACGTGAAAATACAAGGACATATACAGATCGATTCAAGAACATGGAATTATATGACTTTTAGTTGCGACATGTTATAATGAATTTTTCTACATTTTTACGAAAAGTTTGTAGAGTTGGTGAAAAACGGATATGCAAGGGTAATTTGTTCCATAAATGAACACCGGAATAATGAAAAGAATTCTTAAATTGATTTGTTCGATATTTCGGTAGATGAAGGTCATAGTTTGTTTCAGATCTAAGAACATAACTATTAGAAGAAATAAATTCAAAGGAATCTCTTAAATAAGTTGGTGCCATACCATGAAGTGTTTTGTACAGTAATATATATTTATGAAAATCAATTAACTCATATATGGTCAGCCATCCAAGTTTTTCAAATAATGGTAGTGAAGGGGCATCATAAGCCACATCTAAAATAATCCGGGCTGCCCTTTTTTGCAATTTAAAAACTCTATCTATGCCAGCATCTGGTGCATTACCCCAAATAGTAAGACAATAATTTAAAGAAGGCAGAATGTATGCATTATAAAATAGTTTTCTCGTGTGTAAGGGAAGAAATTTTTTAATTCTGCGTAAAGTATACAATTTATAAGTCAAAGATTTACAAACTGAGTCAATATGATAATTATAGCGCAATGAATGGTCAATATGTACTCCCAAAAGCTTTTCAGATTCAACATTTTCAATTAATTTGTTTGAAGCATATAAATTTAGTTCAGTAGAATTTATTCTTGATTTTCTTTGATGAGTTCCCATTAGCATACATTTTGTCTTGTTGGTATTTAACACCATTTGATTTTTGGAACACCAATTTTCTATCTCACACAAATCAAAGTTTAGGGCATTCTCAATACCTTCTATATTTTTATGATATGTATGTAAGGTTGCATCATCAGCAAACATATCAATATCTGTTCTATTTACATGTAAAGGGAGATCATTTATATACAATAGAAATAATAGGGGACCTAAGATAGATCCTTGGGGCACTCCTGCTGTGACGGGCAAAAAATCAGAGGAGTGTGTACCTATTTTTACACACTGAGACCTTGACGTTAAATAAGATTGAAACCATTTAATAGCCATTTGGTCAAAGTGATATGATTGAAGTTTATTTATAAGAATATCATGATTAACCAAATCAAATGCCTTGCTAAAATCGATGAAAGTTATGCCTACTAAATTTCCTTGGTCCATAGCTTGTAGCCAATTATCTGTAAGTTTTGTTAGAGCCGTTTGACATGAGTGAAATTCTCGAAATCCAGATTGTGATTTAAATAAGAGATCAAAGCTAGAGGTAAAGTTACGTATCTGATTGGCTATGTGTTTTTCAACTAATTTTGATAATGTTGGAAGAATGGATATCGGTCTGTAGTTCCCTGGATCTGCATGGTCGCCATTTTTGAAAATAGGAGTAACTTTTGCTTGTTTTAAACGGGATGGAAACACTCCATTAGTGATGCTAGTATTTATAAGATGTGTAATAGATTTGCATATAACATTTGCCGAAAGCTTTAGAAGACGAGGTCCAATCAAATCTATACCGGCTGACTTGTTTACATCAAGTGTATTCAACATATTTAATACTTCAAACTCACTTATATGATTTATACTGAAAACATTTTCTTTCCCTAGTTTAGTTTCTGTAAAACTATTTAATAATTCTGAATCAAAACTTTTTACTGACATTTCTGCTAATAATTTACAGGATATTTCAGTAAAGTGTTTGTTAAAAATATCAACAATATCCTGTAAATCTTCGAAATCCGAACCATTTTGTGTTATACGGGCAGGTGTGAAATTTTTTGAATCTGATGCCAATTGGTTTAAATAACTCCACATTTCTTTAGGACTTGAACTATCTTCAATTGCTGATTTGTAATACTTTGATTTGGCTTGATCTATTAATTGTGTGACCTTATTTCTCCAAAATTTGTAATTTTCTGAATTTCTTTGTAGATGGTATGTATCACGTAAATGTCTAGCATCATTTATTTCCTGAGTAAGCCATTTAGGTCGAATTTCAGTCTTGACTCTTTTAGTTTTTACTTTGGCATGCTTGTTAAGAATATCATTAAATAATTCATAAAATTTATTCATGATCTCGTTTGTGTCTTTTAGCTCAAGAAGTGAGTTAAAATTTGCATTTTCTAAATCTCTTAAAAACTCATTTTCATTGAATTGTTTAAAATCTCGATATTGGATTTCAGTATGTTTTCCTCTACGCTGTATACAATTAGTTTTCCGTGTCAAACATACAGGGTAGTGGTCAGATATAGCAATAGGGGGTACATTTGTTTCACATATGTTTTCTGGTTTCGTTGTATACAAATGATCAATTAAAGTACTTGAGGTACTTGTTATTCTAGTAGGAACAGTAACTATCTGTGAAAGTCCAAACTCCTCTAAAGCAGATGTCCAGTATTGTGGGGGGTCTTTCATTAGATCAATATTGAAATCACCTGATAAAATTATTTCAGTATCGTCACAGCAGGAGGCACGGTTCACCTCCCTTGCTAGGTCCTCCGCCCAGCAGGAGGGGGCAGATGGTGGACGATAAGCAGAGCAATAAAATATAGGTTTTGAATTTTTCAGATTTATCTCTAGCCAGATTGTCTCAATATTACTGATCTCAAAATCAGTTCTACGTTTATATGTTATATCACTAGCAATATAAATAAGAATTCCACCACCTGCCCTTAATGTACGATCCTTTCTTTCAAAAACAAACCCATCAATAAACAGTTCTGAATTCCCTACTTGCTCACTCAAAAAAGTTTCACAAATTCCTAATATATCTAAAGATTGCCGATTTTGAAGCAACAGTTTAATTTCATCCATTTTAGGAATAATATGACAAATATTTAAATTTCCGAAACGTAAACCTTTCTTAATCAATCCAAATCCTGAATCTTTTTGTATTTGTGAAGTATGAATTTGGTTATTGGTTTTAAGTACTTGATTTTTTGTTTGTGAAACAGATTTGAATGAGTTTATCATAAGAGGAGTAATGTTAGAAGATTGCATAATTGAGCTCTCATCATTGAGAGAAGTTCTTACTTTGTCCAAGAGAGTCTTATTCTTAACATATGGTTTTCTAGGCAATTCAGATTTAACAGAGGTATTATAAATAAAGTTGTTAGTTTGATTTAAACAAGAACATTGAAAATCGTTACATTCAGTACATACAGTGCCTAGAATAGAATATCTATTTGAATTTAGTGTAGATTTAGTATTGTCGTGAACGGCTATACATTCCTTGCCTAATACCTAATACACACAGAATTTGGTCTTGTGGCCTAGTTCTCCGCAGTTCCAGCAATCTAGTTTTCGGCCATGCCTACAGTGGCGTGAGGTATGTCCATGTTCACCACAGAAGTAACACGTTACGGACTGGCTAAAGCTGGAATTTCCGTTGTCCCTTTGTGCTCCCGTGCCACGTAAAATGGAAACTTCGTTGTTGATCTGTTTAAGCAGTGCTGAAGTTCCCTTATCGGAAAGGTGTATCCCGTCTTTCCAATATTGCACGTTGTTGACCTCTTTGAATACACTCTTATTGGAAATGAACAAAGCTCCATACTCGTTACAAACGTATTTTAGCGTGTTATTCACATAAGAAACATCTACGTCCCGTCTCGGTAAGACTTCTGAGAAATAGACTTTGGTAGTTGGCGACCGATCCTTGATGTTTTTGATGATTTCTACGGCGTCATGTTCAACAGCATCTATATGTCTACGAGACGAGGCATCATTTCCCCCGGCGTGGACAATTATGTGAGAGTAATCTTCAACAGCAGTTTGATGTAATTTTGACTTGATTCCGGAAAGCTTGGCCCCTCTGTTGGTTCTCACATGGACACCTTGTTGTAGTCCCCTTGTTCTCACCCTTTGTAAAATAGAGCTGCCTATAATAAGTTTGGCCTCACCAGAAGTTTTCTTTTGTTTCAAGGATCTTGCAGGTGTACTTGTAGGTGTGGGGTTGATACATGGTTCCGTGTTTGTACTCGAATCTGATGTATATTTTGCTTCCTTGTCAGGGGCTGTAAAATCACACTGTGTGTGTCGAGATGCTGAATTTTGTGGAAAAGAGTTCAAACCCCGCACATCAGTTTCCTTGTTTTTCACTACCTTAAAAAGTGTCTGTGTGTTTTTGTCCAACAAAGTAGGGTTGTTTTTGCATCTGAGTTTCTCTTTTAATTCCTGTATTTCATGTGCTAACTCACGGACAGCCGATTGTAGGGCTTGTATTGTACCTGCACACTGTGTACAATTTTGAAAATTGTCAGTACTGGCTGTCAGAAGAGATCTAGAATCATTTTTCACAGGCGTTGATGACATTTGTGGTATAGATTGTCCCAACATACTACTAATGCTGTTAGAGTTTTTGATGTCATGAAGAAATTTGTCCAGCCACGACTTTGCCGACGATCCTTGAATGTGCAGGACGCTGGTGCCGGAATAGAGTGTGGCTGTCACAGTGTTACACTCAGACTTGAAAATCTGACCATTCTTCCCTACTTCTTTAATTGCATTAAGTTCTTCTTCCAAATAGGTCAAAAGAGTGGCATATTTGTCTTGTTGAAATGATACAGTTATGCTGTATTTGTTAAAAGTCACATTCAAAAAACTTGGTATACTCACTCCATTAGGTGTAATAATTCCAGCTTCACTAAATGTTTGAGAGAGTCCAGAAAAAGATGTAAACAAGCTTGAGTTAATACTTTGATCCATAATTATTTTAAGATTTAGTCAGGTATTTAGCCATAGTACCCATAGTATTATCACTCATAGCAATTAGGCACAGGTAATCAGGAGCAATCAAAAACACGTCTTATCAGTTCGGCTGTTATCTACTCTACTCCTAAAGAAAAGAAATGATTTTTGAAATATGAATCACATTTTCAGACAACCCAAGGAGTTAAAAAATGTAAATATAAGTATTGAATACATATTTCTTAAATGTGACTGTATATTTTACAGTACTTTTAACAAAAAGAGTTGGGAAGGATCTTATTTCATATAACTTTTGCCTTTTTTATCAAAAATTTTCGGTGGCGTGATAATTTTTTTTTTTCACCTTTTGCTCGTAAGGTGGAATTGGAAGTCTTCCCGAAATTTTTTTCAGTACATTTAATACAGTTACTTCTCTTAAAGCCGCTTCATCCGAAACAGGACATATTATCTTAAACAATAAGAGTATGTCATTACATAAATAATATGTAAACATTAATTATAAGATTGATTTAATAGTTTATTACAACAGTCCTTTCATGGAAAACATAGACCAAAAACCTTGTTGACAAACAGCAGTTCCTGAAGGGAAAATAAGATCTGTTTTGAAGTCACCTTTGAAAAAAATACTTTTATCGGTTATATATAATTATGAAGAGAATTCAAACCAGAGTATTTTTTTCCTTTAGTAGAATCCTAAGTCATGATATATCTTTTAACCAGAAGTCTCTGTCGAGACTGTAGCTCTACTGGTTTATACTTAAAACAAAGGGAGAGAAAAGTAGCAGTTGGGACTTGAAACTTTAAAATAGCAATAATTAGAAAAATGGTCCTTGCCACTTATCAAAATAAAAACCAATGTACAGAAATATGTATCTTAGTATAGTCTACTTGTGTGCCAAGTTATATTGAAATCAAACCAAAACTGTAGGAAGAGTAGCAATTTGAAAGCATTTCACAGAAATTTCCAATTTTTAGTAATTATGGCAACACCGTTCATCGAAATCAAAAAAAAAAAAAACGATGCACAGAATTATGTATCTTTGTGTAGTCTACTTGTGTGCCAAGTTATATTGAAATATGACTAAACTATAGGAGGAGTAGCATTTTGAAAGAATTTCACAGAAATTTCTATTTTGAGTAGTCATGGCAACCCGGTTCATCGAAATCAAAAACCGATGCACAAAATTATGTATCTTAGTGTAGTCTACTTGTGTGCCAAGTTATATTGAAATATGACAAAAACTGTAAGAGGAGTAGAATTTGAAAAAAATTCATGGAAATTTCTATTTTTAGTAACCATGGCAACACGGTTCATCGAAATCAAAAAAAAAAAAACGATGCACAGAATTATGTATCTTAGTGTAGTCTACTTTTGTGTCAAGTTATATTGAAATCGGACCGAAACTGTAGGAGGAGTAGCATTTTGAAAGAATTTCTCAGAAATTTCAATTTTTAGTAACCATGGCAACACGGTTCATCGAAATCAAAAACCGATCCACAGAATTATAGATCTTAGTCTAGTCTACTTGTGTGCCAAGTTATATTGAAATCAAACTAAAACCGTAGTAGGAGTAGCATTTTGAAATAATTTCACAGAAATTTCTATTTTTAGTAACCATGGCAACACCGCTCATCAAAATCAGAAACAGATGCACAGAATTATGTATCTTAGTGTAGTCTACTTGTGTGCTAAGTTATATTGAAATCGGACCAAAACTGTAGGAGGAGTAGCATTTTGAAAAATTGTTTACAGACAGACAGACAGACAGACGGACGGACGCATTACTATCGCATAAGCTCTTCTGGTCTCTGACCAGTAGAGCTAAAAATTAAGACATTAATTGAATATAATGCATAGTAATTTTTATATTAATATGCATATTTACAGAATAAAGGAAAATAAGAACGATTTTTTTTAAAAGGGAGTTTAGAAAGGAGGGCTAGAATATTACCCGTGTACAAAAGGTTGTGGAAAAAAATGCTCGGGTTTGTTCTTCATGAGTTATACATGTAAGCGATAAATTTAATTTTTCGAAGGTGATTTCACGCAATGTCAACAAAGGATTATTTTTTGTGTGACCTAACAAAAATTATTTTTTTAACTTTTGAATTTTGATATCTTTAAAAAGAAAAAGACTCTGGGGATGTAATTTGACAAAAGTTGAAACAATTTATGCACAATTATTTTTCAAGAAGAAAAACGAATATATACTTTCAGCGATTAGAATCGGACCAAGCGGCTTTAATAACTACCACAATATGACGTCATAATGAAATATGACATGAAAACACCGCTGACTTGAGCCGTCATTTCCTAGAGAGTGTGGTACGGGGACGACTTCATTTGTCATGGCGTTCGCCCAATTCCCTGACGGTCGTTATACGTTTAAGGATTTGTAATAACTGTTTAAATATAACAACTTTACTTCTCTCTACTAAAATTATATTTGTTAACTAAGTCATGTATAAATTTTGCGGAAACAAGACTGAACTGTTCCAGTTTACAGAACCGTGGTTAGATTATTCAACTGGCTTAGGATTAGTTTCAAAATATTTGTGAAAAATCATAACAGGAGAATGCTCTTTTAATGAATTAAACATTTGTAGATTACGTACTGTATTCAAGATCAAAGTCCATTAAGGATTTCAATCCCTAATGGAAGTTTCACAATAAAACAATGTTCTAACAAATCGAGTTGCAATAGTTGTGATTATCAATTATTAACAGACTATATGAAGAGAAAAAGACACAAAACAGTAGATCAATATGATATCTAAGTCTACTCTTCAAACAAAGAAACGCAGAGTAGAATTCTAGTGAAACATTTAACATAAAGGTTATTGAGTAAAATGATGTATTGATAATACAAAAATGTGGTTTACAATAGGAATACTATCTAAATGTCATAATTACTCAGGAGTTTTAAAATTCTAGACAGTTTAAGGTAATTAAAGATCAATATCTGGTATGCCCCCCACCAGACACAAATGATAGCCAAAAACTCTAATGGAAGCAAATGTGTGTAATAAAAACTGTATAGGAATACTCTCCCACTCCAAATGTAAAGCTTTAGTCAGCTGTTGCCGAGTCTGAAGTTGCGATCGTCTTTGATAAATCATGTCTATCAATTTTGTTCAATGCTGCTCAATTGGGGTTAAATCTGGCGTTTTAGATTACTATGGCAGGAACAGGTTTTAGTTGCTTTGCAAGAATAGGAGTGTGAAACGAGCCGTAGGTTGCTGTGTATTGTCAGATTGAACTACAGCTCTAAAATGCCGCAAAATTAAATAGGCATATTCAGGTAGAACATCGTAAGAGTACCCTTTTCTATCAAAGTCCTTTGAATACGAACCAGATTAGTCCTACTAGTATGTGATACCATTTTCCATATCATTACACTACCACCAACAACAATATGAAAGTCCTGGAGGAAGTTTTCTGTCTAACGTTTATTATGAAGCTTTACCACTCTTAAATTTATAAAAGGCCTTCCGATAAACATTCTGGTCTATTAGCTCAACCAAAATTTTCAGCGGTGATGCTGTGGTCGTACTGTATTGATCGGAGATCTTTGAAGACGATATTTTGGTTCAGGAATAGCTAATGTTGTAGATGACGTCATTGTGTTACATTTATGTACATTCTAAATTGTAAAAATCATGATCCCTTGGGGTAGGGCGGGGCCACAATGGGGAATCCAAAGTTTACATGAAAATATAGAGGAAAAAACTTTAAACATCTTCTTCTCAAGAACAACGGGGCCAGAAAAGCTGAAAGTTATGTGGAAGTATCCTGAGGTGGTTTAGATTCTAAATTGTTCAAATCATGACCCCCGGGGATAGGGCGGAGCCACAATGGGGAATCCAAGTTTTACAATTCAATCATAAAAAATTCAAAAGACAGAAGTTTTATTTATTCAGAGAATTTCAGAAAAATGGGTCAAAAATCAAGGTTACTTAAGTGGACTGTGATGCTTGTATTTTTAATAATATTTGTCTAATAATTTATTTTTTGCTGTAACACGTCATTTGATTAACAATTGTTACAGTATCTACCGTATATACTCGCCTATAAGTCGGTTTTTTGGGAGTAAATATCTGGTCCAAAACTCTGTATCCGACTTATAGGCGAGCTATCAAAACAATGGTATTATATGAGGTCAGTCCTTCTGAAATATAAGCTAATTAAATACAACCGACTTATAGGCGGACCGACTTATAGGCGAGTATATACGGTATTTTGTATAACATAACTTGTCTATGTCACAATGAGTTACGTCAAAAATGTACTACTCCGCTTGACCTTATAGTGACATCGTAAGTGATTGATTTGTTCAACATTCAAATTACACAGTTGAGTTTTGAAAAAATGCAAATCTCTTTCAGATTTAAGACTTCAGTACCTTACTATTTTTCATAAATCAGTTCCATATGTAAATATAAATAATAAGGTACCATTTGTTGATCAGTTTTATTGGGATGTAAAACAGGTTGGCACATGATCAGATCTTTCATAAGGCTTTATGGGATTTGATCAACCCGGTTTACATCCCAATACAACTCTAAAATATGATACCTTATTTCTTCAATAAAATATAAATACAAGAAATAAAATATCATTTTTGAGAGTTTCATTGGGTTATCTACTATAAAGCCCTTCAGAATTGTGACCGACCTCATGTCATATCTCGATGAAACTCTCAATCAAAGTACTCAGAAGTACAGAGAGCCGGGCTCATTTACAGAGTAGAATGGATTTCTTACATGAATCACGTTTATATTCTGATGAAAAAAATTATTTAAAGCCTATCAATATAAATGATAAGACACTGACAGTGAGTTTTGCAAACCTAATTCCACGGTCCGATTTTGTCAGAATCATAATTAATCTGGTACCGTAGCTGAATATAAACAAACAGGCCAGTCTGGTTCACTCCCCTGCTTTACCTCGTATGTGTAGAGAACTACGGTAACATTGATTATCAAAAATCCTTACGCTAGTGAACTATGTTCTTTGACTTATGAAGTTTTCAAGTCATTACTACTAATGTTTATTTTATATGGATAAAACTTCGTTTTATTTTTGTTGCTTTATTTAGCGTTTGTATTATCTCAAAAGCGGTTGAGAGTAAGAACTATATTTTTGTACGTAACTTTAAAATGGCGACTATGGGGTCAACATCCTGCCTTGAACAGGATCGCATAAGCCGGCAATTACTCTTTGAGCAATAAGCCCGGCTAAAAATGATATCTTATTTCTTAGATAAACTTTGAATTGTTTGACTTTACAGTATAATTGATTGATTGATTGTATACTGTTTAACGTCCCTCTCCAGAATATTTCACTGATATGGAGACGTCACCATTGCCGGTGAAGGGCTGCAAATTTAGGCCTATGCTCGGCACTTACGGCCTTTGAGCAGGGAGGGATCTTTATCGTGCCACACCTGCTGTGACACGGGGCCTCGGTTTATACGGTCTCATCCGAAGGACCGCCCCATTTAGTCGCCTTTTACGACAAGCAAGGGGGTACTGAGGACCTATTCTAACCCGGATCCTCACGGGGCTTGTTTGACTTTAAATTATCTAATAAAAAAATGACTTCATATAATTTGCATTTGCAATAAAATATATGAAAACTATGTCATTGTACAAACATGCTTACTTATGGATTATAATTGTCCTTCTTCAAGTTGAGCTTTGCTGGTAGATTCATTAGCTAGATGTTCAATCACTGGCCCCACTTCGCTTCATCTTCTTCTTATCAAGCCCTCACTGATATTAGGCAAGTTAAGTGATGTTAAAAGGTTGTTCAGCTGGACTGGGTCAATCCCGCTATGGTACATGCCTTAAATTTTAAATTAAAATGCAGATGTACACTAAACTTCATGGGATTATGCTGTGTATATAAAATCATGTTGTGCATTTCTGGTTTATAAAATTTTGCTTTCTATAATAAAATTTTAAAATGTTTTTAAATGTTTAAGGGAATAAATTAATTAGACTTCGAGTGAAACAGGTTGGAACCAATCGCCCAAATGGGATATTATAGCCCGTTTGGGATATAATATCCAAAATGGGCTACAAATTTACACTGCAAAAAATGATTTTTTTTTTATTTTGGCAATAAATATCATAAATCCGCATCAGTTCACTTCAAAAGGAATAACTTTTGGTTGACAAGTTTTCCTGTATGCCTTTTGTTTAGGAGATTGTTCCCTCGGAAGTTCCTTAACTTCTTGGGGATCAATATTACAAACGGTAGGGTTGCAGAAAAACCTGCTTACCAAAAGTTATTCCTTTTTAAGTGTTTTGATGCGGAATTATGAAATATATTGCCAAAATAAACATTTTCAATTTTTACACTGTAAATTTATAGCCCATTTGGGCGATTGGTCCCAACCTGTGAAAAGAGAAATTAATATTTGACAGTAGTCACAGTATCCAGTTACATCCCCCTTCCTACACAGAAAAAACAATGGTGAATGCCTTGGATTTAACTGAACTTTATACTTGTGATCTGAATTGATGTTCTAAATTATATATCAAAACGTGTAAATCAAAACAGTAAAGTCATACATACCAGTTGCAACTTTGGTGTTGACATAAAATATTTTTTGTCCTTGGGATGAAGCATGTGTTTTCCCCATGGCAACTCTCACAAACTTGAGACAGCTGGAACACCTGACAACCAGGAGTAGTATAAGGGGCCTAGATGGCCGGGTCAATATCTAGGACATTTTTGGGGCTGGGGGGATAGCCGGGTCAACTGAGTGCAGCCCTTGAGGGGGATAGCCGGGTCAAGGGAGTGCAGCCCCTGTGGGGGATAGCCGGGTCAAGAGAGTGCAGATTAGGGGGTCTGTGGGGGATAGCCGGGTCAACTCAGTACAACCCTAACCCTAACCCTAGGGGGGTGGGTGGGTTAGTACATAGTCCCCTGGGCCGGGTCAATATCTAGGACATTTTTGGGGCTGGGGGGATAGCCGGGTCAACTGAGTGCAGCCCTTGAGGGGGATAGCCGGGTCAAGGGAGTGCAGCCCCTGTGGGGGATAGCCGGGTCAAGAGAGTGCAGATTAGGGGGGTCTGTGGGGGATAGCCGGTCAACTCAGTACAACCCTAACCCTAACCCTAGGGGGCTGAGTGGGTTAGTACATAGTCCCCTATATATCCTATACGGGGTGTGTTTACACTGTGGTTAGTTTTGTTTTTCATTTAAATTGAAAGTGTATATTAACAAAATGCAACAGAATAGGATCGTGTTTGGCAAAAGTCGCCATTGGGGCAACCAGAATTTGAACTAATCGCTCGCAGATTTTTAGCTCTACTGGTCAGAGACCATTATGCGATAGTAATGCGTCTGTCTGTCCGTCTGACTGTAAACAATTTTTCAAAATGCTACTCCTCGTACAATTTTGATCTGATTTCAATATAGCTTGGTACACAAGTAAACTGCACCTAAGATACATAATTCTGTGTATCGGTTTTTGATTTCGATGAATGGTGTAGCCGTTGATACTAAAAATAGAAATTTCTGTGAAAATCATTCAAAATGCTACTCCTCCAACATTTTTGGTCTGATTTCAATATAACTTGGCACACAAATAAACTACACTAAGGAACATAATTCTATATATCGGTTTTTGATTTCGATGAATGGTGTAGCCGTTGATACTAAAAATAGAAATTTCTGTGAAAATCATTCAAAATGCTACTTCTCCTACACTTTAAGTCTGATTTCAATATTATTTGGCACACAAGTAAACTTTACTATAAAATAACTCTATATCGGTTTTTGATTTCGATGAATGGTGTTGCCGTTGTTACTAAAAATAGAGATTTCTGTGGAAAATCATTCAAAATATTACTCCTCCTACACTTTTGGTCTGATTTCAATATAACTTGGCACACAAGTAGACTAAACTAAGATACATGATTTTGTTTATCGGTTTTTGATTTCAATGAACGGTGTTGCCGTTGTGACTAAAAGTAGAAATTTCTGTGAAAATCATTCAAAATGCTACTCCTCCTACAGTTTTGGTCTGATTTCAATATAACTTGGCACACAAATAAACTACACTAAGGTACATAATTCTGTATATCGGTTTTTGATTTCGATGAATGGTGTAGCCGTTGATATTAAATATAGAAATTTCTGTGAAAATCATTCAAAATGCTACTTCTCCTACACTTTTAGTCTGATTTCAATATAACTTGGCACACAAGTAAACTTTACTAATATAAATAACTATATCGGTTTTTGATTTCGATGAATGGTGTTGCAGTTGTTACTAAAAATAGAGATTTCTGTGGAAAATCATTCAAAATATTACTCCTCCTACACTTGGTCTGATTTCAATATAACTTGGCACACAAGTAGACTAAACTTAGATACATGATTTTGTTTATCGGTTTTTGATTTCAATGAACGGTGTTGCCGTTGTGACTAAAAGTAGAAATTTCTGTGAAAATCATTCAAAATGCTACTTCTCCTACAGTTTTGGTCTGATTTCAATATAACTTGGCACACAAGTAAAATTTCACTAAGATGCATAACTCTATATCACTGGGTGAAAAAAGTGGTTTCCCATCATGGGAAACTTTATGGAAACCTCAAGTTTACATCATGTTTCCCAGTGGTTTCCGTAGCGGATGCTAGGTTATCCCGCCAAGTTTCCGTGACACGGAAACCCCCTACGCTCCGATTCCATAAGGTATCCCGAACCACGGAAACCTCTATAAACCTGAAGTTTCCCGAACATCTATGTAGTTTCCCGTAATGGGAAACCTGAAGATTCCACTGGTTTCCAGAATCAGGAAACTTGATGGAATCGGAGCGTAGGGGGTTTCCGTGGAATGGAAACTTGGTGGAATCCTTAGGTTTCCTTTTACGGGAAACTACATGGAAGCTCGGGAAACCTCACGATTTCTAAAGTTTCCTTGACTCAGGAAACCATATGGAATCGGAACGTAGTGGTTTCCGTGGAATGGAAACTTGATGGAATCTTTAGGTTTCCTTATACGGGAAACTACATGGAAGCTCGGGAAACCTCACGATTCCTAAAGTTTCCTCGACTCAGGAAACCATATGGAATATGAGCGTAGTGGTTTCCGTGGAATGGAAACTTGATGGAATCTTAAGGTTTTCTTTTATGGGAAACTACATGGAAGCTTGTGAAACCTTATGATTTCTGAAGTTTCCTTGACTCAGGAAACTATATGGAACTTGTGTAGCACTTTCTGTGTGGTGGAAATTTGTTGGAATTATCTGGAGTCCCATTCCTGGTGGAAATTACTGGGAAACTTCAAGATTCCCTATCTTTTCTATAGGAAGCAATGTGAAATAATGCGTATTCTTTTAAAAATCTATCAAAAAAATTTATTACATGTAAAAGAAAAAAGCATTACCATTTAATATGTTTAATAATTCATTTGATGTACAAAAACTGTAACTGAATTTTTCAATGATATCAAAATATTAAATAAATTCATATATTTTAGATAAACAATGGAACAGTCTTTCACATTTAAGTCCATTCATAAGGGTCATTAAGTACTTCTTTCAACATCAGTTTCCTGGTTTTCTTCACATCACCTATGATCTGCAATATTCATACAAAATTATTATATGATGTCAGAATTATAATGCTTGAATATAACTTAGAAATCTGAAAGATCAGTCAATGTCCTTTAATATACCAATATCAATACAGACCCTGAGACGTGCTACTACCCCACACGCTTGCTGCACGAACGGTACACGAACGCTACACGGATTGCACGAAACGCTGCACGGTTTACAAGAAACGCTACACGGTTTGCACGAAACGCTACACGGTTTACACGAAACGCTTTGCACGAAAGACTGCACGGTTTACAATAACGCTTTGTACACGTTTCTCACACGCTTTGTGCACGATTCTCGCACGTTTTGGCCTCGGTTTGGATTTTTCTACTCGGAATATCTCGGGCATTATTACCCTTTTATCATTAATTCAATGGAAATCTTTCACAAAGCCACAACAAGCAGCTTTTTAAATTAAATTTCAGTACACTTGTATTACATAAATCGATAGAAATATATAATACTCTGACAGTTGTAATTAATTGATAAATAATTGTCAGTTCGAATTTATTTATTTATTCAACTGTTTAAAAACGAAATGCCGATATCATAAATGACTGTTTATTAAAATACAATTTTTATATACAGGTATTAGTCATTCATTTCAATGTAACATTCTTACGAGTATAATTTAATAAATTAAACTCAAATTCAATTTCTTACGAATATAAACTCATTGATTTTTAGGCGGAAGCGCCTATTACAATTGCCTTGATTTGATGACCTTTCTGGCTGCCACACACTGTAAGTAAACCTGTGGTATTTTTGATTATTACGCGTATACTTATTATATCTTCAGTCTTTTTGTATGAAATGTGTGTAATTTGTTTATTATGAAAATCTATTGTTAAATCTGGAAAGTATGGAATCCCGTTATTGTCATAATGTTTAAACACAAAATTGGAGTACGTTCTTAACATTTTTCTATGGAAACCCATTTGTGTCAGAACTTTATATTTTGGTTTAATAGTGAATCTTTTTTCTGTTTATCTTTGGATATTGTTTATTTACAACTTACACAGTTTATGCTACATCTGTAGTTACATAGTGACATTATTTATCATGTAATTGATGAGTAATTCTTTGCTTTTGTTTTGTTTCAGTTCTTTACCGTTATCACAATAAATCAATGCACCGATTGTTGTGTGGTTATACTATCTGCGATATACAGGCAGAATAGGTAGTGTCCATGTTTTGCTGTTGGAAACTCAAAATATGTGTCGTATCAAAAAGAAAAATAGGAGATGCACAATGGCAATATGTAATAAATATTCTGTGAAAGTTTCATTAAATTTCACTCAGTGGTATAAGAGAAGTTGCGGATAAGAGATGGGTACCCCAAAGCGTAACAGACAGACGGACAGAGAGACGGACGGATATACCGATTGCTATATAATATTTCATAATATTTAAGGAATGACTCTAATTCTTGGCTATATTATCGAGTATAATCTGGTTTGGGTCAGTTTACGCTTTATAATCCACGAAGCGGATTATAAAAAAGCGTAAACTGACCCAAACCAGATTATACTCGATAATATGGCCAAGAATTAAATTCATTCCTTATGATTTAATTTTAGAATAATTAAACAACTTTAGATGTAAAATTGTGCTGCTTTTTATGAGTTCAAATTTACCGCGCAATAATACAACCGTAATAACGGAAGTGATTTGAAGCGAAGGGAGGTAATAACTGATACATAGATCTAGCAGCCATGATGCTTGTTTACCTGAGGTAAGAACGAGTAACTATTTGAAGTTTAAGGTACATTTATTAAATCTGGAGTTTTCCATATGGATTCCGAGGACTGGAAATGAGGGGACTGCATGGATAGGATGATTATGCTGGTCCTCAAGGGGGTGTGTCCCCATACCAGACCAGATTATACAAAATAATTTGCATTCCTTTTTGGAAATCAACCAATGAGATTCGAGAATACAAACAAAATTAAATTATGTACAGTGGACCCTCATTTATCCGGACGCTTTGGTTCCCAGTCAATTTGTCCGGATATGTGAAGCATCCGGATATCTGAATCACCAGTTAAACAAGACAATATAACCTTTAAAAATTTCGTTCCAATGAAAAATCGTCCGGATACTGAAGCATCCGGATATCTGGCGTCCGGATATCTGAAGGTCCACTGTATAGATAATATAGTATATATATAATATAGTATAATAAAACATTATTTCAATAGTTTTATTTTATGTACAACAGCATTTAAGACAAAGTTAACAAACCTCCAGAGACGAACATAGTAAAACATGATATTGCTATGGGTCTATCAAATGTAATCCTCCAGTAGTTATTTGTTCCATTTTTCGTTTGAATGTATGTAAAGGGATTTCCGTCCACAGCCCGTGCAGCGTAGTCTATCCTCCTGACTGGAGAAATATTATCAGGAAAGGAGGACTGGGAGAGCGATGAGTACTCAATACCTGTCAAACAAAATCGGGATTCTATAGAAAAATTACAGCTTAGAAATCAATTATAAATATCTAAAAAATATCTTTGAAAATAGAAAATCATTTAATTATGCAGAAAATACAGAAAAAAATAAATTATACAGAGAATCAATGAATTAAAAATCGCAACAAAACGGCCATTCAAAATCATTTAGCTATTCCAGTGTATAAAGAAATTCAAGATCATTAATTTATAAATCAATATTTATAATAAATTGAAAATATCAAAAAAAGTCATGCAAAATCCTTCCCATGCAATTGATTCCATCAGATATTAAAGAAGGGAATTAAAAAAAACATACAAATATTAATATCTCAAATACAAAAAATAATATAAAAACATTTAGTCCAAAGTATTCGAAATATTCATGGATATTTACGTTATACGTTTTTGCATTTTAAATCAAAACATCGTTACAGGAAAAGGGGTCAAAATTTTAAAGCTTGCATTTTATTTCGATGTTAACAAACGTTGAACGCCAAGAAAGATATTAAAGAAGGGAATTAAAATCAAACAAATATAAATATCTCCAATACAAAATCTTATAGAAAAGACATATAGTCCAAAGTTTTCGAAATATTCATGGATATTTACGTTATACATGTTTTTGCATTTTAAATGAATGCAAATCTATGACATTCTAAACATTGTTACAGGAAAAGGGGTCAAAAGTTTAAAGCTTGCATCTTATTTGGACGTTCACAATCGTTGAAAGTGCAACGCCATAAGCGAAAATTAATCAAAGTACTGAAAGTACTGATAGGCGGAAGCATGGTTGCAAAAATGTAATACGACACTTGTATAAAGGTATTGAAGTAAAGGGGCCTATTAACATGTTGTTGGATTTTAGTATTGAAGGTAAGGGATAAATTATCTCTCTTTTTTGGAGGGGTATAAGAAGACGTGAAGTCAATAATAAAAGTTATAAACATTTTCTTTTGGTAAAGTAAAAAAGTTTATAAGTGAATAGAAAACACATAATATCACAACTGTTTCTGGTCATTTTGTGTAAATTGAAATAGTAAGAATGAAACAACATGCTTTGATTAAAAACAAATTTAAGTAGGTTGTTAATGTCAAAAGTAATAGTTTGTTCAAAACTGAGATTATGGTATAATAAGACACAAACAATATATACTATATACAAGTAATCATATCCCATGGGTTACTGTTTTTATGCCCCCGGATCGAAAGAACAGGGGTATATTGTTTTTGTCCTTTCTGTCTTTCTGTTTGTCCCACAACTTTAACCTAGCCCATAACTATTGAGTGGTTGGGGCTATGGTTCTCATAATTCATAGGTGTGTTACTTGTGACATGACCTTTCTTTGGGCACCACCAAATTTGACCTCTTGACCCTGGAGTTTGACCTACTTTTATTTCATTTGTTATCAACTTTAACTTTCACTATAACTTTTAAACAGATCAAGACTTTATATCTAAAATGCTTACTCCACTAAATAAGCACTTTCAACTGACACCAAGGACAATGACCTTTTGACCTTGACTGTGACCTATATGCTAAAAATAGATTTTTCGAACTTTCGGTATAACTTTTGAACCATAAGAGATAGAAACTTTAATTTATACTTGGTATGCCTACTTCACTAACCAAGTGCTTTCAAACGACAGTGATGTCAATGACCTTTTGATCTTGACTGTAACCTTTATGCTAAGAATAGCTTTTTCGAACTTTGTTGCCGCCGGGGGCACAGTGTTTCACGAACACATCTTGTATAAGATTTTAAATTGTACAAATTGTACAATGTAATTTACAAATTCACATGAACGATAAGAACTTATAAGAATTTATCAGTTAAAGAGGTGGGTAAAGAATAAAATACACTGTGTATAAATCACGAGGAGTATAGCACGTGTTTGATAAACAAGGAATACAAAGATATGGAACAAAAAAGGGACTATATATCTTTTATTTATAGACATACGCAACATAGTTTGAACTTAATTGCATTTTTCCTGTGGGATAAAGAGGTCCAATACAAGAAGGAACGTGTGCTAAATTTAATTGTCTATGAATACTTTTGTACATGTTTTGAAACAAGTAAATAGTAATAATAAAATCAACTATGTTCGGTAATATTTGTATATTTTCTTTAAAGTAAATGGACATTTTTTTCAAACTCTCTGGCAATGAGTTACTAATATTTTGAATTTCTGATGACACTGTAATCTTAATTAAGAAAAATTATCAGTTGGTAAGGTAAATTGTATAGGTCCTTAATTATTCAGAAAATACAAAGCACAATCTGGTGTAACAAATCATATCTGTAACTGATAAAGCTGCACAATGTTAAGCAGAGCTTGTGGTATAATGTATTTATTACATGTATTATTGTGTTGGTTTTGTATATTACAATTAACAACATGTTGCACAACTTGTTTAACATATGTACAGAATGCTTATAGTGATAACAAATTTCTAATTATACATGAAGTAAATGAAAAAAAATGAGGAAACATAACAACAAACCAACAGAAAAATTTCACTATCTTTCTAAATGTGTGCTGTAGTAGAAATCAATAAACAGTAAATTATGTCCAACTTGGACAAATATGATAAACAAAAATTTCAAAAACTGAATGTTGAAACTGAAATCTTCCATCTCATTGTAAGAGACAAGATTTCAAATTATAGAATATGTACATTTCACAATTGTACTAAGACATCAAAAATATGGATTGCATGAACACAATGCAGAACATCTTTCTTTAAATTTAACTGAGGAGAGAACAGAATATGAAAAAAAAATTGCAAGTTTATGTCAAAGGAAGACATATTTCTGAAAATACTAACATGCACATTTTTGTAGTTATGCAATTAAATGCACTAACAATATATGTTTGTTGACTATTTCACTGATTTGTACATTTTTTTGCATTATTAGTAGCAATTAAAACAAGAATTAATTCAAAGTCTATTAAGCATTTCAAGATGGCTCCAAAGGTACTACAAAAGTCCATCATGCCCAGACCACTGCCTCTTCTGGTAATTTTTCCTACAAAATGTAAATATATAGTAAGTTAAAAACATCTCATAATACTTTACAATACATCTGACTCTTTATCAAGGAAATGAATGATTTCAAATTACCCCCCCCCTTTTTTTGTGGATATTTTGAATCTATTTTCACATTTTGTCTGATAATCTGACTATTGTAAGTATATATATACATGTGTTTGTATGAAAACAGATGAAATGTATATAAAGAACACAGGATATGGATTGATATAAAGTTACGATATATGGAGAATTTAAAGAACTTTAAAAAGGAAATAAATCATCAAATACACTTTCAAATAAAATATTTATTTTTGCCAACTTGCCATCATAGGAAGAATAATTTTTAAATAATAGAATATTTCTATAATAATTCTTGTACACATACTTATAGATTTTTCTTCATGAGATATCATATCATAATCAGCATGTCGCCTTTGGAGCCATCTTGAAATGCTTAATAGACTTTGAATTAATTCTTGTTTTAATTGCTACTAATAATGCAAAAAAATTGTACAAATCAGTGAAATAGTCAACAAACATATATTGTTAGTGCATTTAATTGCATAACTACAAAAATGTGCATGTTTATATTTTCAGAAATATGTCTTCCTTTGACATCAACTTGCATTTTTTTTTTCATATTCTGTTCTCTCCTCAGTTAAATTTAAAGAAAGATGTTCTGCATTGTGTTTATGCAATCCATATTTTTGCTGTCTTAGTACAATTGTGAAATCTACATAATTTATAATTTGAAATCTTGTCTTTTACAATGAGATGGAAGATTTCAGTTTCAACATTCAGTTTTTGAAATTTTTGTTTATCATATTTGTCCAAGTTTGACATAATTTACTGTTTATTGATTTCTACTACAGCACACATTTGAACGTGGTTTCCTTTACTTCGATTTTAGAAAGATAGTGAAATTTTTCTGTTGGTTTGCTGTTATGTTTCCTCATTTTTTTTCATTTACTTCATGTATAATTAGAAATTTGTTATCATTTATAAACATTCTGTACATATGTAAAACAAGTTGTGCAACATGTTGTTAATTGTAATATACAAAACCAACACAATAATACATGTAATAAATACATTATACCACAAGCACGGCTTAACATTGTGCAGCTTTATCAGTTACATTTATGATTTGTTACACAAGATTGTGTTTTGTATTTTCTGAATTATTAAGGACCTATACAATTTACCTTACCAACTGATAATTTTTCTTAATTAAGATTACAGTGTCATCAGAAATTCAAAATATTAGTAACTCATTGCAAGAGAGTTTGAAAAAAATGTCCATTTACTTTAAAGAAAATATACAAATATTACTAAACAAAGTTGATTTCATTATTACTGTTTACTTGTTTCAAAACATGTAAAGAAGTATTCATAGACAATAAAATTTAGCACACGTTCCTTCTTGTATTGGACCTCTTCATCCCACGGGAATTAAGTTCAATTAATTTCAAACTATGTTGCGTATGTCTATAAATAAAAGATAGTCCCTTTTTTGTTCCATATCTTTGTATTCCTTGTTTATCAAACACATGCTATACTCCTCATGATTTATACACAGTGTATTTTATTCTTTACCCACCTCTTTAACTGATAAATTCTTATAATTTCTTATCGTTCCTGTAAATTTGTAAAGTACATTGTACAATTTAAAATCTTATACAAGATGTGTTCGTGAAACACTGTGCCCCCGGCAGCAACAAAGTTCGATCTTAGCATAAAGGTTACAGTCAAGGTTAAAAGGTCATTGACCTCGCTGTCGTTTGAAAGCACTTGATTCGTGAAGTAGGCATACCAAGTATAAAGTCTCTATGTCTTATGGTTCAAAAGTTATACCGAAAGTTCTTTTTATTTTTAGCATATAGGTCACAGTCAAGGTCAAAAGGTCATTGTCCTTGGTGTCAGTTGAAAGTGCTTATTTAGTGGAGTAAGCATTTTAAATATAAAGTCTCGATCTGTTTGAAAGTTATGGTGAAAGTTAAAGTTGATAACAAATGAAATAAAAGTAGGTCAAACTCCAAGGTCAAGAGGTCAAATTTGGTGGCGCCCAATGAAAGGTCATGTCACAAGTAACACACCTATGAATTATGAGAACCATAGCCCCAACCACTCAATAGTTATTGGTTAGGTTAAAGTTGTGGGACAAACAGAAAGACAGAAAGGACAAAAACAATATACCCCTGTTCTTTCGATCCGGGGGCATAAAAACAGAAACCCATGGGATATGATTACTTGTATATAGTATAATATTGTTTGTGTCTTATTATACCATAATCTCAGTTTTGGATAAACTATTACTTTTAACATTAACAACCTACTTAAATTTGTTTTTAATCAATACATGTTGTTTCATTCTTACTATTTCAATTTAGACAAAATGACCAGAAACAGTTGTGATATTTTGTGTTTTCTATTGCCCATAAGTAATCATTTTACATACGGTAGATAATTCCTTCAGTTTATGATGTTACTTTCACTTATAAACTTCTTTACTTAACTAAAACAAAATGTTTACAACTTTTATTATTGACTTCACGTCTTCTTATACCCCTCCAAAAAAGAGATAATTTATCCCTTATCTTCAATACTAAAATCCAACAACATGTTAATAGGCGCCTTTACCTCAATACCTTTATACAAGTGTCGTATTACATTTTTGCAACCATGCTTCCGCCTATCAGTACTTTCAGTACTTTGATTAATAATATTGATTATATTGTGTTTGATTTCCGTAGGCGGATTATTTTTCGTGATTTTGATTTTAAATTAGTAATAAAATTTGCCTGTATACTCTACTAGCGATTATTGATACATTTTTAAAGATTTTTTTTTAAATTTTACGTAAGCATTATCAATAGGAGGGAAACCGGGAAAGGGGGGTATGTGATCTATTAATCCATTCTATTCTCTTTCTCTTTTTACATGAAGCTTATCAAATAACATCAGTATACCCATCATTCTGTAAAATCCTTCATTTCAAAACAGGACTAAACGTATGTAAATATGTGTACATTAATTAATAGTCGCAGCATTTGACTATACATTGTACATACAATGTAGGTCGATCTTTACACAGGCATTCAGGTATATTACATTGTACAAGAAAACTGAAATATCTTAGACGAAATAAAAAAGTACGTGATTTATAAAACAAATAATATACAATTATTCATGATTTACTACTAATCTTTTCTTAAATGATATTCACGAAAAGACTACCGAATCAGTTCTGTTTATTTTACTGTTTACGGCTAGAAATTCGGATTTACAAATAAAAGATGAAATCTGCTGATTTATAAGTTGTACCCATTAAATATTTATAGAACCATTTTATTTAAAAAAAAAGATAAAATCCAGTCGTAATTTTCAGGTGTCATTAAGCCGTGAACTCAACATGTACATATAGCAAAACAGGTTTTCAGTTGCCATGCACTCGGAGCCCGTGATCGCTGTTGTAAATGACCTTGATCACAGCTGAAAGGCGGAAAGAAGATTCCAATACATTTTAAGGGATGTATCTGCGCACAAATTTAACAAAGAATTTAAAACAGAATAGAAAATTAAGCATTTGATTAAACTAACATTAGATTGAAAGTTACAACAAAATATGAAAGACTGTACTAGTAATTTAATTTAACCCAACCCCCCCCCCTCGTTTATAAAGATCTCGTCGTCAGTGCATTTGAATTAAAGTTATAAAATCCATTTATTTGACAATGATGAGCAACACGTTTTATGTATCAAAAAGTATTAAATGACACATTGATTCAAATGCGGAGTCCTGATATATTTTTGCTTTAAATTAAAAAAAAATAATACCGGTATTTTCTTTCTTTGAGAAAAAAATATTTAAGAAGCCATGATGGCATTGATAGTATATTAAATTCAATGCCCTTGAAATTGTTGTACATAGTTGATTAATTTGAACACATTTTCTATAGAAGGAAAAGAAATCAAACAAATATAAATTATACATTACCGTTTAATTTCATTTTGTTGTTCCATTTTTTTGTTTTTACTCCTATAATATCACAAGCATAACTAATTCAATAATAAAATACTAATAGAATTTTACATCCTGACCCATCGATAGCCATATTTAATAATAATAATACTTTATTCATTTAAAGAAGGTAACCTGATTAGTGCAACCACTATTCTTCCCCAGGGCCTTCTGACAATTAACAATATAAAGATACATAGTTATACACATACACACATATTATAAATATTTACATAAATATACAAATACAAATAAACATGAATCACAAATTAATCTGACATTGTTTTACATATTGTTTTACTTGTCTCTTGAAAGTATTAAGAGTTGGTGACATTTTTATGTGCACCGGTAAAGCATTCCATAAAATGGCACCTGAGTACTGGAAGGAATTTTCAAAAAGTTTACATTTTATGAATTGGCACACACAAATCAACATTAGATTCAGATCGAAGAGTATAAAATGAAATGACTTCCGAATGAATCTTGCACGAAAGTCGCACGTTTCTCACACAGTTCTTACACGAAAGTCGCACGTTTCTCACACGCTTTTCGCACGCTCGCTACACGGTTTGCACGAAACGCTTTGGAGCTTACACGAAACGCTGCACGGTTTACACGAAATGCTGCACGGTTTACACGAAACGCTACACGGTTTGCACGAAACGGAAAGCGCACGAAAGTCACACGCTTTTTTGGGGTAGTAGCACGTCTCAGGGTCTGTAATTACTTTCCATGACCATGATACATATGATTTCAGCATTTAATGTATCTCTTTAATATTTAATGCTTTATGATAAGTGAAAAAAAAACATAATACAGCCTTATTATTTCAATGAGAATATATTACTACATGTATCTCATACTAAGAACCCTGCTGTAAGTTTGATTAGTTTGAGAGAAAACATACTCTTTATACAGTAATAACAAAAATATTAGGGAGAGATTTTTTTTTTTTAATTTTGATATTCGACCTAGAAATTGGTTGAAATCATTGCAGACCCTCCACCCCATTGCACAAAAGCTAGATTACACCAGGGGAGAAATATACTCTGGACTACGATTTTAAATAAAGTTATACAGTAGATTTTGATACTGACCTTTGACCTAGAAAATTAATCCAAGGTCACTCTTCATCCTCTATCCACAGGCTCTCTGTAGTTTAAGTTTGAGAGAGAAATATGCACAGAACAAGTGATATCAGATGGAGTGATGGGTAGACACTATCTTAGGGCATCCACAGAACAGGAACTAAAAAAAATGCAATATATATTTATTACAGTATATATACACATGTACTTGTATGTTAATGATTTATCATATGCTGCATTGGACACATATGATTGGACACATATGATTTTATCATGGTTTAAGTATACATGTATCTTATGAGTAATTTTATATCGGTATTGTATGTACGCTCAGTTTATTTAAAAAATAAATAACAAGTTTATAAACTTCAGTGGGAGAGATACCACAAATGTATATATAAACAAGTAATTTAATTTTTTTTTTACATATATTGACCAACATTATTTACATCCATTCATCATGTTTATGAATTGGCTGATCAAAATTCAGTCATTTTTAGATCTATATGATATACCATAAAGGACTTTCACATTTACAAAAGTTATTCCCCTTCGCAGGGTCGATCTGGGGTCAACCGGCTTAAGACGCTGTTTTCCCTCTTTAACCGTATCAACTTAGAGGGACAATATCTTAGAAATCTGTATGAACATATTCATTATGATTTTCATGTTGCCCCCATACTCTGGCAATACAGATACAGATCGTAAATAATTGTGCAATATTATTGAAGATTGAAAATATTAACAAGTAACTTACAAAGGACAAAGTAGAAAAATGAGCGATACGTCGACAATTGGTGAAAATTTTTTTGCACACGGCCCTTTACAGGTGATGCAACAGGTATAAAAAGCCCAGGTATTTTTCCACACGGCTCACAGCAGGTATATAAAGCGGAGCTGGGAGTACCCTGCACTCATTGTACTTATCATGATTTGTGTGTATAGATTGATCGATTTGAACGAGGTAGAAAGATATATGTGTCATTACTGTGATCAGAGCACCAGGAATTTTAAAGAGTTCACAGTGTATAACCCCTGTCCCGGATGGCGTTGGAAAGTCTGTCGGATTTGCCAGCATTGTGAAATGCCATTTCCACACTGGTTTGCGGATGATGAGCTTTCTTTAGAGACTTGCGGTTGTAGCTGGTGCCTGAAATATTTCATATACAAGAAAGGAATTGAGAACATACCGCCTCCCCGATGGGTGAAAATGACCAGGAACAGACCGTTGAAAGAATGTATGATGTGCTACCAGGAAAAGACTCGAGGAAAATGGAAATGCAGACAATGCCGGCAATATCCCTGTTGTGAGAAATGTATAGAGAAGTTCACAGTGACCTGCTACAGAAATTGTCCCTTATGCCGATACACTGGACAATAAAATCATTTTTTGTATTTTTTACTTGTCTATGAATAAAAATTTGTGTTTAAAAATTCTTTGTTGTTTTGTTGTTTGTTTTAAAAATAAAATAAAAATAATAAAAAAAAAAAAAATAGATGAAAGGTTTTATCAAGAGGTATATCACAAACCCTCTCTCATTCTGAAAAAGGACACTGAACACATTATCAGCAATTCAAATGGGTTACTTGTACTCAAAGGAATCGACTGACACCCATCAACACCATTCAGAATGAAAGTTCATGGTACTCGGACATTGGAGATTGTCTGAAATATTATTTCAAGATGGAGAAAAAAGGACTGATGTTTCCACCTCATAATTGTCCTACAGAGTACATGTATTGTCGCATCTCCTTTTCCCAGATTAAAGACTCGGTGGAAAAGAAAGGACATTTGTTGACTCGAGTGATTGAGGACCGATCATCAGAAGACGAAGAAGAAGAAGAAATAGATGAGTAAATCATTGAATAAATGTTTTGAATTTTTTTCAAAAAAGTGTTGTTATAAATACAAAGGTCTTAAGGTCTAGAGTCTCAGTCTTAGATTGAACATGGCCGAGAGCAGTGGGTTTTACATGACTTTACCCAGTGATGGGTCTATGGCCTCTTTTTCTAGCAATACGACCGCTCAATTTAAAACCTTATTACCACAAACAGTGGATTTAACCGACGGAGAATGGGAAGTGGCTTTAACAGAAATGATGTATCCCAATTCATTGAAAAACATTACAGAAAAGGAGGCTTATTTTGACATCCTGGTCCCTCAGTCTTATGCTCACTATATCAAAAAACCCAATGTTTATGGCAGATTTAAAATGAAAACCTTAGACCCAATGACATTACGTCAATGTCCTGTACTGCTCGATTGGGCCCATACTAAACGGCCTGCACTCGTTGAACTAGATAGCAAGATGGAAATTCGACGAATTCACTTCAGATCCGGGCCTTATGTTCACCCCAAGGCCTTAACAGAGGAAATAAGTCTAGGACTAGAGAGATCATTGAGAAAAATATGGAAAACCCTTGGTGATGGAAATGAAGAAAAATCTATGAAATTAGTATATTACGAGACCTATGATCGAGTGATGTATCAAATCAATGAAAAAATGCTTACTCCCTTATGCATTCGTTTCCCCACATCCCTAGCTTATAAGCTAGGCATGGACGGTCAGAAAGTCATTCTTCAGAACGATACAGAAAACATGACCAAATGGATCAACATTAGTTACTTGGGAAACAATACTGTGGATTTATATGAAAATCTGAAATCCATGTATGTCTATTGTGACTTGATTCAACCCCAGACGGTAGGATCCAATGCCTTGAAATTATTAAGAGTGGTGCCTTGTACATTTCATTTGGAGGATTCAAAACAAGCCAAATGGGAACCCATTCGAGCGGAATATTTGAAACTAAGTAAAAAACATTTCGATACCATTGAGATTCACATCATGACTCCTTTAGGACAACCCATGCCCTTTGTAAGTGGTAAATCAGTGGTGAAACTTCATTTCAGAAAAGTATACTGAGATGAATGTACCATTGTTTTGTTCCATCTTATTGGGTGTGGTGGCTTGTCTGGTCTGCTGTCTGTATTGTATTCAGCCGTAAAGGGTATAAAAGGAAGTCCCCGATGACAGAAAGGTCAGTTAAACAAGAGACATGAACCATGCAGTATCATCCCGGATTACTGAGACAAAGAGGACACGGACAGTTTGTCTATCATAAAGGATTATTACGTCAAAAAGGACACGGTTTTTTAGGATCTCTATTTAAAGTAGCAGCTCCCTTAGTCAGCAATCTAGTAGGAGGATTATTGGGTCAACAACAATCCCCACCACCACCACCACCACCAGCCTATTATCCACCCCAAAACTATCAAAGAGGGGAAGGATTTTTTACTGATTTAATGAAAACGGGAGCTAAACACGCCTTGACTGCTGCTGCTAGAACGGGGTTAGACGTATTAGAAAATAAGAGATCTTTAAAAGACGCAGTCAAAACTCACGGCGTAAGAGCCTTGAAAAATACTTCGGGAATGGTGAAACAAAGAATGAATCTAGGAGGTACTAAGAACAGAAGAAGAAAGAGAATGAAAAAAACAGAGAGGATCGGGAATGGTGATTAAAATAAAAAGAAGACGACAGAGAGGCCGAGGATTTTTTACTGATTTTATGAAAACGGGAGCTAAACACGCCTTGACTGCTGCTGCTAGAACGGGATTAGACGTATTAGAAAATAAGAGATCTTTAAAAGACGCAGTCATAACTCACGGCGTAAGAGCCTTGAAAAATACTTCGGGAATGGTGAAACAAAGAATGAATCTAGGAGGTATTAACAACAGAAGAAGAACCCTATGTTAGCCCGAGGAGGTCCCAAGAGAAAAAGGAAAACAAGGAGGAGGAATTCCTAAAAGAAAACGTCCTTTAGATGTGTTTGACTGAGAGAGAGAGAGAGAGAGTATAAATAGGTCAGTCCAGGGAACAGAAGGTTCATTTGTGAAAACTGAATCCAAGCAAACACATCATGTTACAGCCCGATTCCTGTGCGTGTGGGATGAACAATTTACAATTGTTCCAAGTCCCTCTGACTAATATTGCTTTAGAAGACTTGAAATGGGAAGAATATTACTCCATTTCCAGTACTTTAGATTCGGAGACCGCTCCCATCGAATTTGAAATTAAAGGACATGGAGATCACTATCTGGATTTATCTCAAACTTATCTTCAATTGGTATGTAAATTTACCAAAGACGATGGAAGTAATCTGACTGGGGCGAACAGCACTTCGAGTCCCGTGAATAATATCTTACATTCCATGTTTACGGAAATCGATGTCAGTCTGAATGG
>PRKT01000452.1:257739-301988 GCA_003671525.1 Saccostrea glomerata | reverse complement strand
GAGGAGGAGGAAGCACTTACCAGAAAAAAGAAGGACAAGGGGAATCGGGAGAAAAAAAGAAAACTAGACAGACGGATCCATGCTTCATCTGCAAAGAATTAGGGCATTGGGCCCCAGATTGCCCCAAGAAAGATCTGTGTTACAAGTGCGGGAAATTTGGCCATTAGGCTAATCAGTGTAAAGAGGATGAGGAGGATCAACAATTCGTCAAAGAAATACAAAAACTGGATAAAAAGCCTCAAGAACCCAAGATTTCAGGGACCCACCAGACCAAACCTTTAGTGAAAGAAGGAGACAAAAAAGAGAAAAAAAGGAAGACAACAGAGAGATTCCAGGCCCTAGTACTACTCACAAGAGGAAACTATCCCTGAAGACTGAAAAGGCACAGATTTTTCCATTTTCGGAAAATCACTGTGAATGAGTGACGTCATAATGACATTCTTGAATCGTTGCCAAAATCGTAGTAGCAGCGTTGTGAATCGTAGTAGCAGCGTATATAGTAAAATGTAAACACAGTGTAAACACCCCCGTATTTAGGGGGACTATATGTAATGAATTGACCCGGCTATCCCCCACAGACCCCCTAATCTGCACTCTCTTGACCCGGCTATCCCCCAGGGGCTGTACTGAGTTGACCCGGCTATCCCCCCCAGGGGCTGCACTCGCTTGACCCGGCTATCCCCCCCCAGCCCCAAAATGTGCACTCAGTTGACCCGGCCGGCTAGGCTGCTTATACTACTCACGCAGCAGATGGAGGCACATCAACTGTTTGTTCCAGTCCTTAGCTGATTGACCTTCAAGGAGTGTAAAGGCAAAACAAAATCCTGCGCTTTTAAGCTGATGATCAATAGATTTTTGAACCCCATGAGATGGTGGGAAAAACGTGATGCAAGGTTGCAGATTCCCAATTAGGAAAAGCCCTGAAAGTTTTTTAACTTTCATATGTTTGAATGAACAAAAAATTAAGGTAGCATTTCTTGATAATCCTATAAAATCTTTCAAAAGATTTCTTTACTTAACTACTCTTTGGCCAAATCATTTCTTTTTCACAAGTTATTCAGGTAACCCATTGATACCGGTCTTAAAGTTGTATAACTACTGAATATAACAGACATTATATTTGTATAATATTTGAAAATTAAAAAAAAAATTGAGATAAACGATACAACAGGGTCTAACACATCTGTTTCAGACTTGGATATTTTACTTGAAAAAGACGTTCATGGTAATCTAACAACCAAGCTATATGATAAACTTGAAGACTTTAGCTTTTCTATCGTCTTACTTATGCAGCAATATACCTTCATCATCTGCATGCGCAGTATATATATCTCTGTTGATTCGTTACGTAAGGGCACGCTCTACGTTTGAACCATTTCTAAAACGAGGTAAATTATTGACAAGCAAGTTGATGAAACAAGAATATCAACGGTCTCGTTTAAGGACAGATGATACAACCAAACTTTTGTCAAAAGAAATTGAAAATAACAACTTGAGTCATGTTTCTATCAATAAAATGAACAGGTTTCACCGCGTATTTCGATTTTTTAGGTCACCTGAGTAAACTCAGGTGACCTATTGCTATCCGTTTTCGTCCGTCGTCGTCCGTCGTGCGTTAACATTTGAACATTTTCAGCTTCTTCTCTGCAACCACTGAACCAATTTCAACAAAATTTTGGCACAAAGCATCTATGGGTGAAGGGGAACAAAAATTGTGAATTTCATGTTCCCTGCCCCCCTGGGGCCTGAGGGGTGGGGCCAAAACCACTAAAATTAATGCAATCTTTAAAAATCTTCTTCTTTACTCCTGGACATCAAGCAGTCAAACTGTTTGCATGATTGTAATCAGCAATGAGTCCTCTACCAAAATTGTGAAATTCATGGCCCTGGGGTCAGGGGTTCTAGTGCTAGGGCGGGGCTAAATAAGTAGGTAGTGAAAATGCAATATTTCTTTGAAAATCTTCTTCTCTGCTCCTGGGTATTAAATAAACCAACTAAGTACATAGTTATGATGAGCAAGAGTGCCTCTACCAATATTGTGAAATTCATGGCCCTGGGGTCAGGGGTTCTGGTGTCAGGGCGGGGCTCTATTGATTATATAGTGAAAATACATGAATTCTTTTAAAATCTTCTTCTCTGCTCCTGGGGATTAAATAAACTAACTAAGTACATAGTTATGATGTGCAAGAGTGCCTCCACCAAAATTGTGAATTTAATGGCCCCAGGGTCAGGGGTTCTTGTTTTAAGGTGGGGCTCTAATGATTATATAGTGAAATGCATGTATTCTTTGAACATCTTTTGCTTTGCTCCTGGTAAATATACTAATGATCTTATTACATATATAAGGACAGGATTTATTTTATTTTCAGTTTTACAAACCCTCCGCTCAAGGTTTTGAATTTTCAGAAAAAAATAAAACAATTTTTTTCTTTCCGATGTCAAATTTGAGTCGGGATCGAGATTTCAAATTTACGAACTCGCACTTCCGGTTTTAAGATGAAACGGCGGGTAAATAAAGCTAGATCTGAGAAGATAACTTGGTTTAGGCCTAGTGTAAAATTCATCGATACGAGTGCCATTCAAAACGTTTCACCCGTTCAAAGGACAAATAAAATGCTGACGACTTTGTTGCACAATGACATGCTGGTGAGATAATTATGTATTCGTTTCAAAAGTATCTGTCTGTTAATTATTTTCGTCCCCCAGGTTTTAAACTGCCTGTGGTAGCTATTGCATATTGCCAGCGACATTGTTTAGGTCTCTGTTATAGCTTACAGTCTAAGCATCATTCTTCAGAAAAGGGTTGCTTATGCATCAGATGTAATGAATAAAAATATGGGAGAAGTTAAGTCCATTTGAGGAAGAAATATACAATAACCGGAAGAAATAAAATTAAAAAATTCAACTATTAAAAGGCAAGAATATACAAATATATACAGGCATGTAGTATCATTTGTATAAGCCAGAAAAATTATTTTACACTTAACTTAATTGAAAAAATGTTCGCCCTACTCCCCAATACTCCCTGTCTGTTTTATGATAGGAATTATAATTTTAGGCAACAAGTAAATTTTAGAACAATGTATATACATTTACCTAACACATATTTAAAAAATGAAGATATATTGAAAGACTTTAAAGAATTGATTTTTATGCACCCAGATCGATAGATCCCGGGCGTATATTGTTTTTGTCCTGTCTGTTTGTCTGTTTTTCTGTCTGTTGTCAACTTTAACCTTCGCCATAACTTTTGAGTCATAACAGATAGAGACTTAATATTTGGTATGCGTACTCCACTAATAAAGTCCTTTCAAATGACATCAAGGTCAATGACCTTGTGACCTTGACTGTGACCTATATGCTAAAAATAGCTTTTTCCACTGTTTGTCATAACATTTGAACCATAGGAGATAGGGACTTCATATTTGGTATACTTACTCCACTAATAATGTTCTCTCAAATGACGACAAGGTCAATGATCTTGTGACCTTAACTGTGACCTATATGCTAAAAATAGCTTTTTCCATTGTTTGTCATAACTTTTGAACCATAGGAGATAGGGACTTCATATTGGTATGCTTACTCCACTAATAAAGTCCTTTTAAATGACAACAAGTTCAATGATCTTGTGACCTTGACTGTGACCTTTATGCTAAAAATAGCTTTTCACACTTTTTGCCATAACTTTTGAACCATAGGAGATAGGGACTTCATATTTGGAATGCATACTTCACCAATTGAGTTCTTTCAAATGACACCAAGGTCAATGACCTTGTGACCTTGATTGTGACCAATATCCTAAAAATAGATTTTTTGAACCTGTTGCTGCCGGGCGCATAGTGTTTCACAAACACATCTTGTTTAAAATATATTTTGACCAACATCACAAAATTTATATAACTGGTCCAAACTGGCAGATGAAGAAATAAGCAATTAAATGTTCTACTTTCCTATTTGTAAGCATTATGTGTCCAGTGGTAAGGAGCCTATTAGAATAGCATAAAACCAGAAGTCTCTGTCGAGACTGTAGCTCTACTGGTTTGTACTTATCAAAAAAACCATTGCAATATTTTATGTATCTTTGTGTAGTCTACTTGTGTGCCAACTTATTTTGAAATCAAACTAAAACTGTAGAAGAAGTAGCGTTTTAAAGGAATTTCACAAAAAATTCTATTTTTAGTAACCAAGGCAACACCGTTCATTGAAATCAAAAACCGATGCACTATTCTATCTATATTAGTGTAGTCTACTTGTCTGCCAAGTTATATTGAAATTAGACCAAAACTGTAGAAGAAGTAGCGTTTTAAAGGAATTTCACAGAAAATTCTGTGTTTAGTAACCATGGCAACACCGTTCATCGAAATCAAAAACCGATGCACTAATCTATGTATCTTAGTGTAGTCTACTTGTGTGCCAAGTTATATTGAAATCAGACCAAAACTGTAGAAGGTAGAAATTTCACAGAAAATTCTATTTTTAGTAACCACGTCAACACCGTTCACCGAAATCAAAAACCGATGCACTATTCTATCTATATTAGTGTAGTCTACTTGTCTGCCAAGTTATATTGAAATTAGACCAAAACTGTAGAAGAAGTAGCGTTTTAAAGGAATTTCACAGAAAATTCTGTTTTTAGTAACCATGGCAACACCGTTCATCGAAATAAAAAAAACCGATGCACTAACCTATGTATCTTAATGTAGTCTACTTGTGTGCCAAGTTATATTGAAATCAGACCAAAACTGTAGAAGGAGTAGCGTTTTTAAGAAATTTCACAGAAAATTCTATTTTTAGTAACCATGGCAACACCGTTCATCGAAATTAAAAACCGATGCACTATTCTATGTATCTTAGTGTAGTCTACTTGTGTGCCAAGTAATATTGAAATCAGACTAAAATTGTAGGAGAAGTAGCGTTTTGAAAAATTGTTTACAGACAGACGGACAGACAGACAGACGGACGGACGCCGGACGCATTACTATCGCATAAGCTCTTCTGGTCTCTGACCAGTAGAGCTAAAAAGAATGTACAAATGTTAATAATTGATTTATCCAAAAAAAAAATTTTTTTTATTTCCTTCTCCTTCGGGACTTTTTTATTCTCATTTCATAACTAAACCTAAACATAAAAAAAAATGCTGGCCTTATAATGAAGAAAGGGGCCTCTTTCAAAATAGATAATTTCAGGGCCGCTGGGACAGGGGTACCAGGAGGATACTTTGACTAAAATAAATTAATGCTTTGAAATCTGCCCTTTGATAAGCAATGGTGCCTCCTTCAAAATTTGTGAATTTCATGGCTTTGGATTAAAACACGAACCAAATACAATCGCTGGAAAGTTGTTACATGATACTCAGGTGACCTATAAGGCCCGTGGGCCTCTTTTTTTTAATTTTTAAATTATCGAAAATTAGGATTTGAAGTGAGAAATAATTGTTTAGATTAATAAGGATGGTTTCCTTTTTTTGAACATCATAGAAGATTTAGTCATTTACAATTTCTTTATATTCCAGGAATTTATTTTTTTGCATAATTTTCAATAAAATTAGGCTTGAAAAAATATATCAATCCAGGCATCCATTTTTTCTTTGTATCATCTGTCCTTAAAGTCATCATTTCGTAAGTTCTATGGTCGAAAAAAATTGCCTTGTCAGCAAATACAATTTATCGTTGAGTCAAATGCTTACTGACGTTTTTCATACTAATTGTTAGTCCATTATTTATACACTGAATTGAAGAGAAGAAAATATTTTGAACAATGGGATCAATGTTAGATATTTCTAGAGACTAAGATAAGAGTGTTCATTTGAAAAAGACAGTTATATAGAATTTAGATTAATTTTTGCAACTTGTAACTTCTAAATTTTCTTTGAATGATTTATGAATTGAAAGTGAATGATTTGAAACAGTTAAAACGTTTCTCGATTTTTCCGTTATTTCCTTATCATGACAAGGAGCACACGGCGGGTGTGACCGGTCAGCAGGAGATGCTCACTCCTCCATGGCACCTGATCCCACCTCTGATGTTTCGGAAGTCCGTGTTTCCTCTGCTCCTATTTTGTATTGTTTTATGGACTTTGAGATTGAATATTGTTCTTTATCTCCACATCCTTCTTTCATTTTTTAAAATACTGCTAGGTAAACTTTCTTTTAATTTGGAATGAAGCATGTAAATAAAGACATGGATTAATTTTGTTTTTCATCAATGTACCCAGCCTGCTCTAAGGACATGAAAAACACTTGCGCGCGTTTTGGTCAAAATTATTTAATTTTTACATGGCTTATTTTACTTACAAGATAAAACTTTTTATATGATAAGTAGTTATATTTATAATGAAGTTTCGTATGTTTCGTGAAATTATTTTTTGTAATTATAGTTGCATAAATGAATTGTTTATTTTAATAAAGAGTGGAAAGCTGAATCTTGACCGTCTTGGTTGCATTTTATACAGGTTGGGTAAGATCTCCACTTCCCAACACACATTGGTTGCTCAGGTCCGGAAAGGTCCTTCGGAAATAAAATGTCAAGAAATTATATAATAAACCTAATGGCGGAATTTAGTAATCCCGGTACCTCCACGAATTCCATATGAGAGATCAATCTGGTTATAAAAACAACTACAAATTTTTATTTGAACAGTGGTGGAGAATCCGGGTCATTATGAGGATGCCCTACTGAGGCTTTCTGATGATGAAGAGTCAAAAAACATCTTTAAGTCATTGAAAACAATTCAAAGCACGATGGAATCTGTTGCCACAGGCATAAACAAAATGGGTGATATATTAACTGCATCAGCAACGGCAAACCCAAACTAAAATATACGGACGTCGACAGGTGCCAGGTAACAATATTTTTTTCTGACAGCCGCCGGATAATTATCTTGCAATTATCTGGCGGCAGCCATATCTTTCTATCAGGCGACCGCCAAATGAAACATTTTTGTAACTTGCACTAACCACCTTCCGTAAAAATCACAATAATTTCCTTGTTTTTCCCTGAGAGGATTTTAATGTTTTTAGTTTCTCAAAAGACGACGGTAACAAATACTGAAGCGCTGGCAACAGGTTTACCTATATCCCCTGACGACCTGGAAATAAACACTCAACAAGTAACACAGAGGATCACTGCAACCTAAAAAAGGTAATCTTTTCTTAAACACACAACGTTTCTTTTTGACTGTATTTTGAAAAGATATTCTTTTCTTGGAAACAATCGTTTCTTTGACTGTATTTTTAAAGGTACTCTTTTCTTTTTGACTCTATAAGAAGGTATTCTTTTCTTTTGACACAAAACATTTCTTATGTACCACTGTATAGATGGCATCTTTTCTAAACAATTGGGTGGCCGTAAAAACGGCCGTTGGGTCGATTTTTTTTTTCAAGGGTTTACTCCCTTAGCAGGCGCTGGACTAACACGCCGATGTTCTCGTCCTCACTGGTGGACCGAAACTCTGGGCGGTCTGAGAGTGGTGTCCTGGCTGAGGATGGTGGCGGCGGTGGTCTGGTAGGGGGTGGGGGTCTTAAGGGTCGTGGAGGCTGTAACCTGACCCCGCGGGTGGCTCCAGTCGCCGGCAGAGGGGACAGCAGCCTAGGGGTGGTCTCTGGGTGACCAGCACCTCCGAGCACCGGTAACAGGCGGGCCTGTTTCGGCACTGACAGCAAACGTAATTGGAGGGCTGGTCCTCCTCGAGGCAGATGGGACATTGCTGGATCCGAGCCTCCGGCAACTGGATCCCCTAAACAGGTACGGGGCCCCTGGGGACGGGCTAGTTGACCACTGTTGGGGGTGCTGACTCCTGCTCTTCCTCTGACGAAGTCGCCCAGTTGTTGTTCACCGGGGGCTGCCAGACTTGGGAATCCAATCCTCCTGATGCTGCCGCTCCTTGGGAACTTTGGCTAGGTGACTGGGTGGGGGTAAGCGGTCTCGGAGGGGGGACGGGCTCCTCGGTGAAAAGTAGCCGGGCGGGGGATAGATTCCGTTAGGGCTCCTCCGGGCTGCTCAATGGGGCGGAATATCCCCGGGGGGATTCCTCATCTTCTGTCTCAGCCTCGTCTGCCCTTGGGTAGGGGGTAGGGCGCCTCCGTCTTCTCTGTCTTCTCTTTTGGCGTCGTTGGGATATCCCTGGCCAGGCCCAGTGTGGCGATGGGCCATCGGGCCAGCTCTTGTCCGGTAGCAACATCTCTAACTATCCATACTGCAAGCACTTCACAGCCGTTGATTAGATAATAGTTCGGGAGATCTCCCTCAGCAATCTTACCGTATTCAAGATACTAACAGAATGACGCTGACTGCTGGCGAGCGTCTGTATTTATGCACAGAGCACGGACGTAAAAGAGAGCACCTCGATGGCGAGAGCCGAAATGTGCCGAACTGAAATTGTATGTGATTTGTGCTTTGGGACATATACATTTTCATGGAATATTTAGTATGCATTCATAGTAGGATTCCATCATGATACAGGTCTAAACAAGGTTGGTTTCCTGCTTCTTTTCATACTAGAATTGATACATGACATGCATCCGTCGGGGAGAAAAGAGTAAAAAAAACCTCGAAGCGACGAGGCGAAACACAGTGACCCGAGTGTATAAAATAAGCCTTGAGTGAGATCAGGAAAACTCATGTGGGTTAGGGAGAAGGGACCTAGGGAAGAGTGCCGATATAGTTTTTATTTCAAAAGAATCATGATCAGGGTAAAAAACAAGCTAAAATGGGTTTACTTATAGACACAAGGGGGGGGGGGGATCAGAGATCACGGATTTCCAGAAAATTATACTATGAGATACATAAGGATTCTCGGAATCTAGCCTTTTTCTGACTGATATTTTGAGAAAAACAGAATGTCATGAGGTTAAAAACAATTCGTATTTCCTTTTAAGATCATGAACAGGTCTTGATTGTTTTTTTTTTTTTACCAAAATCGAACACTGTGGTGACACTGGGGTGTTAACAACGTATGACATACACATCCCCTGATTTTTCAAGTAACCAAATGTTTTATGAAAGAAAATTTTACATAAAAAGATTCGTATTGCTTTGAAAATCATTCGTATTTATTTTATGGATCATGATCCACTCTAGATTTTTTTATTTGATCAAATACAATACACAGACTGCGTGTCTAAAAAGAATTCAAGATGGCGTCATATATAACATTACACTGACGTAGTATTACATGATTTTATTTTTTTTAAAGACTAACAAAGCTTCTAACTGTCGAATTCTCCTCCGGAATCGTATTCGATCAGCTGCTAATTTCATCCAGGGACTTCTCCGGTCTTCGGTGGGTAATTCGTAGATTTGATTGAGGTTGGTATTAAAAGTCACTGATTTCCTAGCCTGTGTGAAATTTCCAGCCATTTTATTCCATATTGAATACATAATTTCCCCATCACATCTATTTCCTGCCACAGTAAAATCACTTAGGGCGCTTGGGGATGGGTTAGGAAACTGTACGGCTTCCCGAAATAATTGGTTAGGTTCAGTCCGTACCATTTCTGGGACAGAGTTGTTTTCATATGTCGACATAGGAAATGTATTGTAGCTAGTTTTCCCATGGTCGCATGATGTGATAAGGCTAGACATTGTAACCACAAATCCTGAATGGTTTTTATGATAGTGGTGGCTTCCTTAAAAACTTGTTCTGCCTCCGGGGGAAGAGTTTCTTGGTTGTTCTGTGCCCATCGCACTAAACAATTGTACCCATCTAAATCAAAGAGTGAGTGTGTATCAGGGTTGACATGATAGTCGATTGTGAAGAAAGGACTAGACTTTTCTTCTCATTTATACCCCTTCGATGGTTGAGGTGTGATAAACAGTCATCATAGGCGGGAGTCCGTAATGAGGTTGACCCGGTTATAATAAGTGGTGGAGAGAATCCGATTTTGTCACAGATTTATTGAAAATTTTCAAACACCGAAAACTGTGACACCGTTGCTGCGTTTGAAACGAGCAGTTGCTAACGTGCCATTATTTCCCCGAAAAAAAAAATTGTGCAACCGGATTTTTAGAAACGACAGTGAGATTTTATTTAATCCAGATACGTATCAACCTAGTGTAATTTCTCCTGGATCCGTCTCTAAGCAACATCCCGACGAGGTTACGCTCAAAAAGGAGGACCGGGAACTCCCAGATTTGAAGACTGTTTTATATCTACAAGACGATTTTTATATTCCCAACATTAGCGAAATATCACAACCGGATTTACATAGAGATGATTTAAAAACTGCAGAAACATCAGACTCCACTTCTTTCAACAATTCCTTTAACAACTACCCTCAAGACTGGAACCAAAGGATAAATAACGCCTCTTGGATATTTCCAGACGAAAACCTTAATTTCTCTAGGTCGCCCTCAAGTCGAAGATTAGTAAACAATCCAACTGGTATTTGGGACCAGAGACAAGACAAGGACCAAAAACAAGACGAGGACCAGAAATATATTACTAAATGGTATTTTTTTTCTCTCGAGCAAGATTGTTGTTAAATCACAACTGTTGCATTCAAATATGCTGGAAGAGATAAACACAACGTATCCTCATAAACAAGATAAAATCGATCAATAATAATTTTTATTCTTAGACGTGGAAGACAAGGTCGACGAGTAAACAATACTTTTGTTATGATTCTGGGTTTAGCGAATAGTCTTAGCCCTCAGAGCGAATTTTATGTTCAATGCATTAAAGGTATCGATTGTTCGAATTCAAGTGTTCGCAATGAAGTGTTTCAATTTTTGCTGAGGTTATAGCTATTCTAAAGAGCCTTGCCGACTCTACCCAGAGAAAATTTTAGCTTAGGTAAGGGGTACGTTTATTTTAAACACTGTTTATAGTTGTTGTGTGATTAATATACCGTGTTTAGGCAAATTATACATAATATTTTAAACATTATTTATAGTTGTTGTATGATTAATATATAGTGTTTTTTTTGTAACTTTAATTTAATAATTATATATAATATTGTTTAAGCCATCTGAAATAGGTAAACAAAATGAAATTTAATAAGATACCGATAACAAAATATATGATCAAACAGTCTGACTGTGTAGCTAAGTATTTTACTTTAACGAATTGCAAAAATTTTTATACTCCACTGCCTATGCAAATAACGAATCCAGAGATTATTCAAAGTTTGTTTCATTTGTTTAGAAATATATCTTTTAATAAATTACTTAAATTTATTCAATATTTTTCTAAAGTTCGAGGCATTGAAACAGGATATATCTACTGGCAGTTGGTCATTTTTTCCGATTTTTTCTGTTTTGATTATTTACTTTATTTACTAAATATTTACACGTTGGAATACGCTCACGGGACTTCGTTTGATTTATTGATCATATATTTTCAGTTGTTTGGTTGTATTAGAATATCGTCTAATTATTTATTTCAAGCCGCAGATATATATATCGAATATCGCCACCAAAAATCTTTCAATTGATTTATAAAAATAACACGGACGCATATTCAAAATACAAATAAAAAAAAATTGTACGAGAACAATTGCGTTCATCTTTTCATGATTTAGATCCTTGGTCATATGAACCTGGTGAGAAGGTTCAATTGCATTTTGTGATATTTTGTGTCCACGGTCCAATATTCTTTATAAAGTTGCATGTTGTTACTCTCGGGTCCATTATGAATGTATACATGAAATAAAGAGTGGGAGATTTTGCACATATTGTGGCAAAGAATTTCATTATATGGATGTTAGAAAATTTTCTGAAGTTAATGATGGTTTTAATTTTCTTTTTACAGAGGAATATTTATCTAAAGAAATATTTTTAAATAAACACCCATCTAAATGCATATCTCGAGAAAATATCATAGACAATAATCGTTTTCAATATTCAACTTTATTCAAACTTCTCAGCCAATAATTGAATCAAGATCTGAAATTTTTCCCTAAATCTTGCGGACAAGATTTTGAATAGTAGGGGGAATTTATCATAACAAAAATTGCAGTAAAAATAAGAAGAGAACATAGGTGATGGATTTGCACTAGTCGGCTTAGCGAGATTAGCTTAGCAGAGATAGCACAAACGGGCGCGAACAGATAAAAGCAATTAAAGATGCGAACTAATAGGAGTTGAACTTTAACCCGGACGGTTCCAAGAAATGAATCATTGGAATGCAGTTTTTCTTGTTTATGAAAAGATGTATTTGGTTAGGAGGAAGGAGTGACCAATAACATTTGAGTGACCAGGGGTCAGTTGTTCGAATAAATTAAATACACCAAGTGAAATTAAAAGATTTTGCAAAAACAGGAAGTAATTTTTAAAACGCATTGGTAAACTAAGAGTGTTGAAGGATAGAGTAATGATAGTTAAAAATTCAAATTTGAAGTTAAAGTGATAATAAATGACTAGAAATTCATTAATTTATTGTTTTACATGGTTTTGTAAATAATAAGATGGTTTTAGGGCATATTAAAATATGCTTAAATTGAGATTTATTATCACTTTAAAGTAATTATTGGAAATTTTGAAGGCGGTCCGAATATGCAGATGTAAAACTGAGTAAGAGTTGAGGTATAAAATGAGCGGAAGACGGACATACGCCAGACAAGAGCTGAATTGTGTCTGTCTCTGTTTCATTTTATACAGGTAAGATTATTTGGTAGACTTGCGCGATTTTGTAAAATTATTAAGTTTTCAGATGGTTTGTTTTATTTTCAGGTAAAAGCCTATTTTTTTGTTTAGAGTGATTTTTCTTAAAATTATTTTATTTTCTTTGTTCTTCCTTTTATTATTTATAAACAGTATATGTATATATAGAAAAACATAATTTCTGTATTCTTTAAAGTTGTGTGATTTTATATTATTGTGTATGTTTTGGTTTCTTCTTTATAATAATTTTATTTTTTAATTGGTTAAGCTATCTGAAACAAAAGAAGAAACAAGAGGCCCACGGGCCGATTTCAAGACGAATTATCCTATTGTTGGACAATTTAATTTTGAGTCCTACGAGTAAGATTTTGAAAAGAAAATGAAAGAACAGGTAGGATAGCTTTTTTCAAAACGCCTACCGTTTTGCAAGATTTTTTTAAGACGACGGTAATTAGAATGTTGTCATATTGTTGATAATTATTTCACATGTGCAATGTTTTATGAATTACCTGATAACAAGATGGTTGACGTACAGTGTGTTACATAAATGTTTGATCTAAAGACAAGGGTATTTGCAAAATAAGAGATGAGGTGTTCTTAAAATTATGAGACGAAATCTAAAGAGAGAAAAAAATATAAATGGGAAGGGCCTTGAAAGATAGTAGAGGACACCCCGTATACCATTTGTTAAGGCAAATTACAAAAATAAATTTTAAATGGGATGGGCCTTGAACGATGGTAAATGAAAACCTTTATACTATTCATTTAGGTTACAGGTTAAATTAGGACTTAAAAGTCTACCAAACGAGGGGTTTGGGGAGAAAAATTTGAAGGGAAAATAATCGTCATGGAAGGGATATAGTTATTTTCCATACTTCCGAAATAATTACGAGAATCATTCCTCCAGTCATACGTAATACAGACTTAACTTATTTTTTTTTTATAAAAGACAAAAGAGTAGAGTGAGCGTCAGATGTAGGACTGTAACAGAATGACAGCGTAAATTTAAATTTTTAATTTATTAATTATTATGTTCAATAATCATTTCTTAAATGTATTTTTTTTAATCCCGGGTAATGTCACACGTGATTAATTGGTGCAGTGACCAGGATTACGTAATCTTACCTAACACGAACAGAAAGTCTCCTCGTCGCCTTAAAGTACAACGACCACTGTAAGTGGCTGTTTTGTTATACTTTGATAAATTCATGAAATACGCCCAAGACATGGGCAACGCTTTTGATCTAAGTAGTGCTTTCACGAGTTTGTCGTCTATCCTTTGCCATTAATTGATGTTATTTTGGCTACTTTAGGTAAAGCAAAATACTTTTCTAGTTTAGATTTCAAATCTGGATATTGGCAAGTTTCAATGAATGAGTCCGCATTTACTTGTCACCGCGGACTTTTCCAATTTAATGTTATGCCATTTGGGCTATGCAACGCGCCACAAATATTCTCACAATTAATGAGCGCAGTTCTTCGGGGATTAGAACACTGTGCAACGGCTTATCTGGATGATGTTCTGATTAATTCAACTTCTCTTGAAGATCATTAAAAACATATTCAAAATGCTTTTGACAGGCTTAGGCAACATGGTGTAAAATTGAAATTGAAAAAATGTACTTTTCTAAAAGAAGAAACAAAATATCTGGGCTATGTAATCAATGAAAATGGAATTAAACCAGATGAGGACAAAGTTAAGGCTATTCTGCACGTGTCAACTCCAAATCGTATCAAAGATATAAGAAGTTTCATTGGGATGTGGAGTTATTATAGACGATTTATTCTAAATTTCTCTGAAATTGCAGCTCCTCTCATTGATTTGACTAAAAGTATGCAAAATGTAGTGGAAGGAAGCCTGTCAAAGGGGGTTTGAAAAGCCAATTTATTATCTTTCAAACAAGCTAAGTGATACACAAACGCGATTGTCGACGATTGAAAAAGAAGCTTATGTAATGTATTATGCTCTTTAGAAAATAGATCACTACCTGGTATTTACATAGTGCTAAATTTGTAATCCGAACGGATCATAAACCGTTTAAGTATCTATTAGAGGCTCCGATGATAAACAGAAAAATTCAAATTTGGGCTCTAAGTTTAACAGGATACAATTGTTAATTTGAATATACATGTATTGCTGGAACAGGAAATACATGCGCTACTATCTAGATTTATTTACCAGAAAACGCTGATAAAAATGAAAATGGAAAATTTTGAAGAACCAGACATTACTGATAAAGCTTATGAAATAAGTTTTCTGGATTCAAATTCATTTGACCCGAAACGTTATGCAAGTTTCGAACTTGAACGACCAGATTTACCGTTTAAGCGTGACCTTGAGTTGTCAAAAGATAAAAATGTAGATATGATCTTAGAATAAAGTAAAGAACCTGAAATTTTTAGCTTAAAAATAACAACTTACAAGGAAAAGCTGATAGAGCAACACTACGTAAACAGGTCCAGTCCAAAGACTTTTTCTACCTACGTAGCTATTAATAGCTACCTAGGTATTTAAAGCTACCCAAAGTATCTATTTTTACCAACTTTTTATAATTTCTGCATTTTGCGGCACAAAGACCAAACGGCGCAACATGGTGAATACCATATCGTTTGATACAGTCAAACTAATGATGAATACGACAAAATTTAGGCCAAAAAATGATTACTTCCTGAATCGGCAATTTTACATTAGTTTCTATGCAAAATTAATAAGATACGAAGTAATCATTTTTTGGCCAAATTTTTGTCATATTCATCATCAGTGTGACTGTATTAAAAAATGTTGTGCTCACCATGTTGCGCCGTTCCTGCATTTGGCCACAAAATGCGAGTAAAGCAGAAAGTAGGTAAAAATAGCTACTTTTGGTAGCTTTAAATACCAAGGTAGCTATTAATAGCTATATATTAATAGCTACATAGGTAGAAATAGTCTTTGGAATGGACCTGGTAAATATCTACAAAATTATGCAGACCATGACCCAGTGTTTATATTATTTGTCCCTTATCAATTTAGGGATAAAACAGTACCATGATGACACCGGGCAGATGGGAATAGACAAAACATTTGACTCAATCAGACACAAATACTATTGGCCTAATTTGTATCGATTGATTGATTGTATATTGTTTAACGTCCCTCTCGAGAATTTTTCACTCATATGGAGACGTCACCGTATGCCGGTGAAGGGCTTCAAATTTTGACCTTTACTCGGCACTCAGGGCCATTGAGCAGTGAGGGATCTTTATCGTGCCAACACCTGCTGCTGACACGGGGCCTCGGTTTTTAAGGTCTCATCCGAAGGACCCGCAACTTTCACTTCAAAGTGCCGAGCGCATGGCGAAGGAACAGTTGCTACCCATTTTTTATCGACTTAGGTCAGTCGCGGCCGAGATGCGAACTCACGACCTCCCGTTCACGAAGCGAGCGCTCTACCGACTGAGCTACCGTGAACGGTAATTTGTATCGAGAAATCTACAGCTATGCAACTAAGTGCGTTACTTGTTTAATGAGGTCCTTAAAGTTAAAATCACCACTTCAAGAAACAGATATACCTCCATATCCATTTGCTAAGATTGAGTTAGATTTATCGGGCCCATACGTAGGTCATTATCGGGGAACAAATACATTGTGGGGTTCATAGATCTGTTAAGTGGGTGGCCAGAGGAATTTGCTGTTATAGATAAAACAGCTTAGACGATTGCTCAGTGAAGAAATCTTTCCTAGATATGGGGCACCCTTACAAATTGTCACAGAAAATGGGACAGAAAACGAAAAACTTGAAACTCTATATTGACGACACCTATATGCTTCATTTTTTTTATATGGCTGACAGCTTTGCATTCTTCGCCTTATCCCTGGTTGTGATGGACTACCTGAGGAGGATGGTGAATGAGCAGCCTGCTGCCGAAAGGAGACAAATGAATCAGGGGTTCAACCAATTTCAGCGTTGGCGACTGACCATACCAAACCAAATATCCCATTACCAAAAGATAAAGACCTTTCTAATAAAGAAAAAGAATAAAACAGAAGAAGCTTCATTAGATGCCCAGCAACTTACCTATTCCCTAAACTTCCTGAAAAAGATTCAGCAGAATACATTTGAGACCATATCCATAGTTATTGAAAAAAACTAACAAATTCATTGAAGAAGATGAAATTACTCGTCCTTCATATATGTGCAGGGCGGAGCTTTTACTAATAGCATAGTACATGTATAAATGCGGCAAGGAAAGATTCCTCGTCAGAAATTCCGACGAATTGTGTCTTCTCTGTTGTGATTATAAAGGTAAGATATTGTTATAAAATGGTGCATATTTTCAATAACAGCTTAAGATAGGAAAAGATACTTTATAATGTTTAATATTTCTTGTACTATTAATTGTGTTGAATGAATTTTTTTAATATAAATTGGATTGTAAAATTAAAGAAAAAATTCCGACGAGTTGTGTCTTCTCTGTTGTATTTATACAGGCCATTACTCAGAACTTGTTCTGAAGTTTACCTCCGTATTAAAAAGATTCCGGAGTATATAAAAAGTACTTATGATCGCCCCAATGTCATTTTGGACTCTGCCTTCCTAAACCATTGCTGGTTATTAAGGCTGGAGTCGAAAATGAGGTTGATCCGGTTATGATAAGTGGCTGGAGAATCCTTTTCATTTATACACATTATGGGGAAGAAGAACAAGCCAGAAACGCCATTGGAACGATTGCAACGAGTAGTGGGAGAGGTAGCTTCTTTTCCTTCAAGAGTCTTTATTCAGCCAGACCTTGAGGATAAAGAAATATGTTTTAATCCACACACATATCAACCAGACTTAGTTTCATCTAAAAGCCAAGCTAACAAATCAGGCCAAAACTCGTTTTCGGAGGAGGACGATATAATACCCCCCCTTCTTGGACAGTGATTCTGTGGCTGGATTCCCAATAGTTCCAGAGCCATCCGCTCCAAAGGATTGGAACGTCTCTCCAATACGTGGTTTGAGAGGAAAACCGTCTTTTCAAGGAAATTGGCAAAAGACGAACACTGACTGCAGACCCCCCCCCCCCCCCCCCCCCCCCCCCTCCTCAAGACGGTTCCGGCCCCGGGAGTTGAGTCACACATACAGGGAAACAAAGACACAAAATCAAACTTCGAGCTCTGGCGGAACATGAAACGGTGCCCCAGACGTATTGACAAAAGACGGAACTTCCAGATAGGGACTTTTCGCGTGAAAAAGTAGATACTTCTGCACCACTCTCACTGGGCAAGGCAGAAAAGCTTGGACGTTTGATACACAAACTAGAAATACAGGTAGGGCACTGTTTTTTAAAAAGAGATAACACTCAAAATGTAATTGTAATTAATTTTTTTCAAGTGGGCTACATTTCATGATTTGGTCGATCATAAAGTATAGGATGCATTCCCTTTTTATTTAGAAGGGCATGCTAAAGTTTGGTATGATGCATTACCTGTTGTACAAAAATCTAACCCAGGGGTTGTCAAATCACTAATTCAAGAACGAGACCAGGAATCAGACAATCGAATAGTGTCTTAACTTCTTGGAGTTTTATTTTATTTTTTTTATTTTAAGAGCAATCTTTCAAAGTGAAATCTCAGGTATGTTCAAGGCGTTTTTTTTTTGGTTTCACTGCAGATTCACAAGTCTTGGGAGTTTTGTCGCCTTTACCCAAGAAAAAGCTTAAAGCTTGGCCTTTATCAATAAGTTAATTTTAATTCTTGTGCGATTTTTTTTCTCTTGCCCTTCCATGTATTTTTTTTATATATATATTAACGAAACAACACTATTCTATACTTGTGAGTATGTTTCAATTTTTTTTCTTAAAAATTTTCCAAACAGTCGGAGATTGTTTCATAATATATCACATAATATTTACACTTACAATTTGTGAAATCCTGTATACACCGTCGCCATCTCAGATAATACATGAAGAAATGATCAAATGATTGTTTCTTTTATTTTGACTTTGATTTCAAATATATTTCTTATATTATTCTTGTTTATTCATTATTAACGTGAACTTCATTTTAGAAAACCCCTGTAACAACTATGAAAAAAGAACCTGACAATTAATAACTCAGAACAATGGGATTCCAGTATTTTCTTATACTAAACCTAAATAAATTCTATTTACAATATTCATTCAAGTACACCGAATCAAAATGATTTTAATTAACCCCTTGCTTACTTTTAGACATTTCATTTATTAACAGTAGAAAACCCCCTTCCTATTTGCTTCCATTCTGATTGTAGCAATGGAAAAGCAAAGGGCAGTAACTCTAAAATTTGCCAAAATTTTGTTGTCAAAAAATGGTGTAAAAAATAAACAAAAGGGTGGTAGTGTATTACGGGCTGATACAGTGAGACGATGACATGTACAGTCTTAAATTTTTTTAAGAAACCTTCTTGAAGTATTACTGCAAGTGTATATCGATGAAAATCAATTAATTGCATCATTTTAATGGGAAAAAAATAAAAATGAAATATTTCTTTCGCGAGAAAAAATTGAATTTCCGAATATACATCAAGAAGACCTGATTTTTATAAAACAGTGAAGTAATTTCTATGAGAATTTGATCTAAAATATTTTTTAAAACCTTGTATTCAACTCCAAATCAAGTTATATCATATGGATTATTTTTACCCGATAAGGTTATTTGCCCTTTGCTGTCAGGATCCTAGTAAATTGATAGGTTCGAAAAGGTCACAACACAATGTGAATATCTTGCTTTCACCAATTTAGTTTATTTTTACTTTGTAAGATGCCATACGATGAAGGTCGTACTAGGGGGGGGGGTGTTATGCAGCATATAACAGTGTCGGCTTTTAACGTTTTGTATTAATTTTATTCATTAAAAATTATTGAAGATGGTTTTCTAAATACACAAATACACTCAAGAAATGATAACTTACTTGATTGATCGTTCCAACTAGCATATCATTACCCCCCCCCCTCCACCTATCAAGCCAAGCTTATACATATCAAACTACAGAATACAGATCAATTTGATTTACTTCATATAAGTTAAATTAAATCAACTTTAAATTGAACTTAGAAATTGGAGTACAATCAAGCAGAACTTTGTACATCACATCTGACTGAAAGAGAGAGAAACAACATCTGTAATTTATAAAAGTAGGTTAATGAGAAATTATTGAATTTAGAATCAAGTCATTTATCTTCTTGAACATGTCAGAATATAAATAAATCATGCAATTACAAAAATATCTTATCATGTTAACAAGTTTCTATCTTGCAAAGAGTGAAAAAGAGGTTGAAAACATGATTACATTTTGAGCTTAAAATTTCTGGCAACCATACAATATTTGATTTTCATGTTATTAATATATTATATACACTACAAAACAATTTAAATACATATTTTTGTTTACATACTTATTTTAAAGTAATCTGTATTAAATGAAGAACTGCAGCTTAGTAGATTTTGTCCCTTTGAATTTTTTAAAAAATGACAACACTTTTCGTTTCAAGATAGGAAAAGATTATAACAAAAAAATATCATAACTTTTTGATTTTTCAACCGATTTTAAAAAATGAAGCTGTTTTGGAAATGGTTTTGAAGGCTCTTAAATATAAAGCCTTGCTTTTCAATCTGAGAAGTGCTTTTAAAAATCATGTTCCATAGCTACTGATTGACCACCTCCCAAAGTTTGGCAGAAGATAATATATGTAAACACCATATGTATCCAATTAACGCAAACATGTTGACCAGCAGCCAAGATGCTGCATTTACCTGTGAAAAATAAAATTGAATGGCATTGATATATGGACTACCTTCTTAATAAAATGTTTTTTGCCTTCAAAAATACATATTTAATGACATGAGCTAATAAATCCTGGACAATCCGGATATTTGGATTCTATACGGACATATTTGAAGATTATCCTCGGGATTGGCAGGATGAGGGCGTACTAGTGTTATTCTTTTTCCATTATAAGTATTTGTTAAAGTTTTGATTCCTTTTTTTTTTTTACAATTCCTTTCTTTTCATAACTCTTTGATCAGTAATGTAAATAAAACTTCGAATTTATATAGCAAAAATTATATTTTACTTCAATAAGAATCGTTTATTGTACAGCTTAATCAGTAATTCGTGTTAACTCGTATGGAAAATTGTCGACAAATTGGCTTGGTTTCTGAATCATCAGCATAAAATAATCATATAGAGAAGGCCACTTCCAGCAATATATCTGGCAATTTCTTGACTGATGATTTTTCTTGCAACTAAGGGCTGTGTAGAGAAGGCAAATTTGTCCTAATTTGGCTCGAGTAGAAGTAGGAGTCTATAACACTTTGAACAGTGATTGATGACCTTCCGACTTCAGTGCTATCCAGAACACTGGATGTGAAATAACTCTGAACTAGGATTTCAAAGCCGCAACATCGTCTACAGCATTGAGTGCAGAGTAGACTATACCTGAAAGACACTTGCAAAGCTTTTCCTGTCGATAAGATGGTAATCCAAGTCTCACAATTTTGAAGAGTTTCAGAGTGTCCACAAAACCATCCACTACTTCTGAAAATTCATGATTTTGTTGCATGCTAGTAAAGCATAAGAAATGTATAAGAAAAGGACAGTCAAATGACTGGATGTTTTGTCCAAACAAAATCAATTTTTTACCAAATTGATTATAAAAACTAAGTAAGCTGTCAATAGCTGCAGAAATTGTAACTGTGTCCTTTACCTTTTCAAAGTGGAATAGTTTTCAAATTTTTTTTTACACTTATCCCAGTTACTTTCTCTGCCTCTTTAGATATTGGTTCCTTTGGTAGAGGTACACTTGCAAATTTCTTCCTCTTCCAGAAATGCCAACTGAGTAATGTGACATGTTCTATCTGAAATATTAGATGGATAAATAATACACAAATAAATCAAAATCATACAAAATTATACTGTTTTCAAATGTGAAAGGTTCCCGTAGGATCTTGGAAGACTTATTATCATATTATGTCTCTGACAGAACACCATACAAAACGAGTAAGCTCCACAGAAACAAACAATCAATTCTTTTTTCCAATTTGAAAGGTCCCCTAAGATTCTTGGAGGTCTTGTTATTGTCAAATTTAGTCGGATTGATTTTAATGTAGAACTAACTAATGATTCTAAAGAATATATTGAAAATACTTCAACAAATAAGTGATATCATAACATCCGCACATAAACAGTGCATGTAAACGATTACAAACCCATTAATGACATTGAAATGTTTTAAAAACATGAACTTAAACGGTCTTTTAACATCTCTTGCTTTAAATTATTATTGTGATCATGAATGTTAATAATAACAGAGTTAAAGTCTTCCTGCAACTTTTCAGAAGTCTTTTATGGTCCTTTTGAATCAACTTGTTGATGAGGAAAAATATGTTCATACCCCCCCCCCTCCCCTTTGTCCGTGGTGAAGGTTTCTCCAGGTTGCAAACAAAACCAACAACCATATTCACCATTGAACGGAGTAATGTTGCTCGTCATGCACCTAGCAGGTAGATCGCATACACAATTAACAGTATGACATTTAACTCTGGACACGACATAGTCCAGACTTTTTACTACCATTTCTAATTATGATATCAAAAATATTTTTAAGTCACTTGGTGGGATTTCTTAGCAGTATTCCAGGGTCTCAGGTTGAACTCAAAAACATCTCCACTTCTTAAGATATGAAGTCCTAAAACTTGGAATCCCATGGGAGAATGGTGGGATTTTCAGTCCCACCAACTATCCCACCATTCTCCCATGGGAGAAAAAATGTCAGATGGGATATTTTCTCCTGTGGGATTTTTTCTCCCACAAATTTGTTCAAATGGGATAAATCCCACGGATATTGAAAATCACACTACATTTCCCATTTATTGTGAAACATGGAATATATCCCATAAATTATGACAAATACAAATATCTCGTCATGATATATAGAATATATTCCTACTATAACAATGTATTGGTGAGAATAATTAATTGTCAATATCCGTGGGATTTATCCCTTTGTGGGAGAAAAAATCCCACAGGAGAAAATATCCCATCTTACATTTTTTCTCCCATGGGAGAATGGTGGGATAGTTGGTGGGACTGAAAATCCCATCATTCTCCCATGGGATTCTGAGTTTTAGGACTTCATATCTTAAGAAGTAGAGATGTTTGTGAGTTCAACATGAGACCCTGAAATACTGCTAAGAAATCCCACCAAGTGATATAAAAATATTTTTGATATCATAATTAGAAATGGTAGTAAAAAGTCTGGACTATGTCGTGTCCAGAGTTAAATGTCGTACTGTTAATTGAGTACTGTTGCTCTCGAGCGAAAAGGCGTTTAATTACACTTTCATATATACACAGTCTTCTAATACACACATTTCTTTGTGAATTAGCTATAGGATCATAAAAGATGACCCACATGATGATTTCTGGAAGAAATCCACAATCCATAATAAACATGTATTATCGTAGAGTAAGGCCACTTGGTCCCTACAAGAATCGGCGATTTTTTGCACCGGTTGTGCTTAAGGTAGGACCAAATAGATAGGTCAAATTTTCCCTCGAATTCAATTTTTCTGAAACTTTGATATTTTGTTCTTGGATACAAAATCTCTCTTAATACATGATATGAAAGAAATTCAACCGCACATTTTTTGCCCACGTAGTCTGAAATATGGCCTATCAGACCTCTGTAAGAAGATTGCGAAATCAGACACTCGACTTGAGAATGAGCCTTATTTTAGAATTTTCAATTGATCTACTTCAAATTTGTGCAATACTTTCAATAAAGATAACCTTTTTGTAACTTTAAATCAGTAAGTCACATTGATACTGGAAAATTTGGGTAAAATATTAAGTAAAATAGAACATACATTGTATCAGAAACTGAAAATTCACTTGTAAATATCCGACAGTTTAAGTTTTCTTAAGAGAGAATGTATAATTCAATTTCCACAAAAAATCAACAGAATGATTCAAATGGGTCCTAGAATAAAATGTGTAAAAATAAAGAAAATTGAACCGGTGGTTTAAGATATTTTGGCGATTAAAAAAATTCAATGGCCTAGGTAGCCTAGGTAGTCTGCAAGACTGACTGCCATAGTACTGTCGTCACTCCCAGCCAGCTCACCCGTCTCAGCCAGGGCCAACTTGTCCTTAAACTGCAAAGACAAACAGTTAACACAGAAAACAAACATAATTACATTTTACAGTTATATTTGAAAACAAATGTTTAGAAATCAAAAAGTTTAGTTTGAATTTTACAAATGCAAATTCTGTAATATACTCACACTAGCTGGGCTGGTGTATCCTTTTTGTGACGTCTGATGTGTGGCTTCAGGAACCCAAAGACCCGTCGGATGAACCTATCACGGTCACTATCATTCTCACTGGCCTCTTCAGTAGGGTTGGGATCTTCCTCTTCACCACTTGACAAACCATCACCGGACCTATGCTGGGATTTCTTATTGGGTTGGCCCTCTCGCAGCTTCGAGAATCGAGTCCTTTTTGTGTGGTACCATCTCTGAATTGAATCATCTGCAATAACAGAAATCAGTACAATCATTGAAGTGTTCATTTACAGCGATGTACATCATGTATTTGAAATAGGTTTAAAATATTTCAATGTAATTAGTGTGATTTTTTAGGTCACCTGAGTAAACTCAGGTGACCTATTGCTATCTGTTTTTGTCCGTCGTCGTTCGTCGTGCGTTAACATTTGAACATTTTCAGCTTCTTCTCTGCAACCACTGAACCAATTTCAACCAAATTTGGCACTAAGCATCTATGGGTGAAGGGGAACAAAAATTGTGAATTTCATGATGTATGCCCCCCTGGGGCCTGAGGGGTGGGGCCAAAACCACTAAAATTAATGCAATCTTTAAAAATCTTCTTCTTTACACCTGGACATCAAGCAATCGAACTGTTTGCATGATTGTAATCAGCAATGAGTCTTCCACCAAAATTGTGAAATTCATGGCCCTGGGGTCAGGGGTTCTAGTGCGAGGGCGGGGCTAAATAAGTAGGTAGTGAAAATGCATTATTTCTTTGAAAATTTTCTTCTCTGCTCCTGGGTATTAAATAAACCAACAAAGTACATAGTTATGATGAGCAAGTGTGCCTCTACCAAAATTTTGAATTTTATGGCCCCAGGGTCAGGGGTTCTTGTTTTAGGGTGGGGCTATAATGATTATATAGTGAATTGCATGAATTCTTTGAACATCTTATCCTTTGCTCCTGGTTAATATGCTAATGATCTAATTACATATTAAAGACCAGGATTTATTTTATTTTCAGTTGTACAAATCCTCCGCTCAAGGTTTTGAATTTTCAGAAAAAAAATAAAACATTTTTTTTTCCCGATGGTCAAATATGAGTCGGGATCGAGATTTCAAATTTACGAACTCGCACTTCCGGTCTTAAGTAAATAAAGCTAGCTTGGTTTAGTGTAAAATTCATCGATACGAGTGCCATTCAAAACGTTTCACCCGTTCAAAGGACAAATAAAATGCTGACGACTTTGTTGCGCAATGACATGCTGGTGAGATAATTATGTATTCGTTTCAAAACTCAGAAGTATCTCTATCTGTCTGTAAATTATTTTCCTCCCCCAGGTTTTAAACTGCCCGTACGTGGTAGCTATTGCATATTGCCAGCGACATTGTTTAGGTCTCTGTTATAGCTTACAGTCTAAGCATCATTCTTCAGATAAGGGTTGCTTATGCATCAGATGTAATGAATAAAACTATGGGAGAAGTTAAGTCCATTTGAGGAAGAAATGAACAATAACCTGAAGAAATAAAAAAAAAATTAACTATTAAAAGGCAAGAATATACAAATATATACAGGCATGTAGTATCATTTGTATCAGCCAGAGAAATTATTTTACACTTAATTGAAAAAATGTTCACCCTACTCCCCAATACTCCCTGTCTGTTTTATGATAGGAATTATAATTTTAGGCATCAAGTAAATTTTAGAACAATGTCTACACATTCACCTAACACATATTAAAAAAATGAAGATATATTGAAAGACTTTTAAAGAATGGATTTTTAAAATATATTTTGACCAACATCACAAAATTTATATAACTGGCCCAAACTGGCGGATGATGAAATAATCAATTAAATGTTCTACTTTCCTATTTGTAAGCATTATGTGTCCAGGGGTAAGGATCCTATTAGAATAGCATAAAAAAAAGAATGTACAAATTGTTATATTTGATTTATCAAATTTTTTTTTTATTTCCTTCTCCTTCGGGACTTTTTTATTCTTATGTTCATAACTAAACCTAAAGATAAAAAAAAATGCTGGCCTTATAATGAAGAGAGGGGCCTCTTTCAAAATCGATAAATTCAGGGCCACTGGGTCAGGGGTACCATGGGGGTACTTTGACTAAAAATAAATTAATGCTTTGATAAGCAATGGTGCCTCTTTCAAAATTTGTGAATTTCATGGCTTTTGGATTAAAAAACGAACCAAATACAATCGCTGGAAAGTAGTAACATGATACTCAGGTGACCTATAAGGCCCGTGGGCCTCTTGTTTATACTTACAATCTACCTCGTACTCCGCAGCCTTTCCTTCCCACAATTGCCTCCTTAAAGCCTTGTCTTTGTACTGGTTATCATTCTGAACCTTGCCTTTCCCTTTGCCGCCCTTGCCGTTGCCCTTGCCCACTTGAGGCTTGGTCTTGCATTTAGGAAGGGCGGATGAATCTGATCCATCTGTAAAAATATTTAATGAAAAAAATTAGTACATGCAAGACAAAAATGTATGTGAATATTAAACAAAATCAATCACACCCCCACCACCACCACCAAAATTAAGTTATAGAATTTACTTCCATCATCTGAAGATTCTGTCTGGCTGTTAGGAGCGGGAGGGGGAGTGGGTGAATGCTGCGGAGACTCTTGGGACTGCTGAGGAGATCTACAACCGTCTGAAGACCTCTCTGGAGTTTTACATCCACACTGACTGATATCCTTCCTGGATTTTCTTCCTATCATCTCCCTGGTTGGAGACTGAGTGGTGTCTTCTTGGACATCCAAAATCTCGGTTTCTTCTGCTTTTCTTTTTTTAGATTTGCATCTCCCAGCCTGCTTCTTCCCTCTGCCTCTCCCTGCCTTGGGTGGCATTTTAACTTAAATGAAAGTGGAACCAAAGTTGAAGTTTATGATCACGCAAAGTTTACCAATGAGCAATTGTATTTCCAACAGTCTGCCGAAGGTTTTATACGCATTGAAAGGTCACGTGACACCTTTGTGACTTGATTCGAACGCATCGTACTCTCAGTACGACGTCTTGTTGCCATCATATTGCCTTCGTGTGTCCTTCGGGTAAACATCTCAATAAAAAATCACATTTTCATGTAGCCTTTGGGTGCCATCGTGTGACCATCTGTAGGTATCGTACTTGCTTCGGCTGGTGATTAGCTAGTGACCAATTTCGGGGCCAACTTCGTGCGAAATTCAAAATTTCAATTTCGTATCGCCATCTGGTGTCAATTTCGGGACAGTGTGACGCCTGCATATTTAAAAAAGACAGAACATATATTAGCCTAGGTAATTTATACATGTATACTATAACAGTGCTTTTACTGTGTAAATTTGATTAACCTTAAATGATATTTTAAAATACTAATTCAATATACACATAGATAAATGAAACGTTAAACATTTTTAAATGATTAACTATCGTTTTATGATCTAAAGTGTTTATGAATTATTTGAACAGCAAAAATTACAACCAGAAGCCCATGTCTTCATTGCTGTTTCGCTGCGGATGAAGGTTCCTGTCTGTCTGCGTTAAGCCAATAACACGCCCCTAACCTGTCTGCAGAGTTATGATACACTAGACTACTAGTATTAAGATGCTCCCCATTATACAGAATTGGGTCATGACTTTCAGAAAAGCCCCTATGTTTCCAGAACACTAGACCGTGTGAGGCCTCATCAATAATCCTTTAGAAGAGCGTTAGCTTCCTTCAGCCTTTGGTTGTAGGTGGAATTGTTTACATTTCTTATCAATTATCTAGAAAGGGAGCTTAACACAGTAACTGTTTTCAGAGGAAATCCTCGTTTAAGCTGCGTTAGAAATGCAGTCAGTTTAGACACAACACACTCCCCCCTCCCCCCGCGATAAATACGATGAGGTGCTGGTGATTGTAGCGTCTATAACTGCAGCTAAAATCACAGATAAATGGTAACAGTTGTCAACAAGTCACCCGCTTATTCCAAAGAAAATTACTTCTTAAAATCCGGAAATGTCGAAAACGGATACAGCTTGACGATCTGCTCCAATGAATAACTTAATTCTTTCCCCTTTGTTGTCTGAATTTGCACAGAACACAAGTCGAGAGCATTTGTGAGATCCGGACCAGTCAGTAGATGCAATAGTTCAATCAAGCGTCTTTGTATCTTGCCAAACGGTCAAACACTACTCCAAGTGTTCCAGGCTTCCTCGGTTGATAAAAGCCATTTTCTCATTTCGCGTAAAGGTAATTCTCACTTCTTCATGGTTGCGGATCATATGAAACATCTTATATCTCAGGGTAGTGAGATCCTCGGCAATAATCAAGTCTTTATATTTATTGTGATTTTTAATTTTTTTTTTTGCAGATATTATTTATTTCCTTGTTTCTCTATTAACAAAACGAACAATCACCTGTCGCGGCTTCCCTCCACCATTGGGCTGTTTGGTACCAATTCTACGATACAGGGACTCGCTGTGATTTAACTCTACCCCAAATGCTTCAGCAATTTTTACGACCTCTGCCTTCAGATTTTTGTCATACATCTCTTCTGTAATACGCATGATCCTAATGTTTTCCCTTCTGCCATACTGGTTTAATTTATCAGTTTCATAAGTATTGATTCTTACCCCTGCATTCAGGTTATTGATGACCGTTTCATGCCTCTTAAGGTTCCTTTCAAGATATCTAGCTCGAGCGTTCCAAGCACAGGAAGAAGTAAGTGGACCACTTTTACTGCCATGACATCACACTCACTGTAGCTTGTAGATTTCGGATGCAGTTTCAGGTTACTTAAAAGATCATCAACAAAGTTTTTATTTTCTAAGTCAATCGTCAGACATGCTTCTTTGACGTTTGCACATAAACATTAATGTCCGTACTTTGCGAGTTCATTGTTGTTTTTCCACGCCCACCCATGTTTCAAATACTTAACATCAATTTCAATAAATGCAGAGAAACACAAAAATTATATCAACCGAATTTCTGCTATTATATTTAGTTGATGATTGACGATTTTGCTTGCATCTCTTGTTTGTAAACGTTTGTACCACTTAAGCTTTATTTACCCGCGAAGTTCATCTTAAAACCGGACGTACGACTTCGTAAATTTGAAATCTCGATCCCTACTCAAATTTGACATCGGAAAAAAATTGTTTAATGGAAAAACATCAATAGTTTTAAAAATTAGTTACTTGATTCATATTCTTCCTTTGGACATACGAATAACTGTATAGTATGGAAAGGTTTTCCAAGAAAATCCTAGCTTGAATCCTCGAACTGGTAAGAAATTAGTTGACCCAGGAAGAATCTTAGCTCTAGACCCATCCTTGTACAGTAGGACATACTCATCCATAGGAAGAGACTTGTTCATCTGATGCTCTTTTGTAGCCAGATCTAAGACGTCGTTTTCTATACTCGATGGAAACATTTCAACAGGAAGAAGACTCCCTCTAACGTTTTTTTTTCTCACTATTTTGCTTATCTTATTGAAAGATGTTGAGCTGATAATTACACAAAAAATGTGTACAATTAGACACGTTTAGACGAAAAAATGTACAAATCGTACTTTCGTACGGGATGGTTTCTTGCGTTTTGCAACGAATTTCTGTTTTCGTTCTGCCTCCTTTTCCTGGCGTATTCTTTGAAAATCCTTAAATGAAGGAATGCTACGGGCTGACAATTTGGCATCTGAAATGTTTAAACGATTTCAGATGTTTAAATTTACGTTTCAGGTTGTTAATAATAAACATATTCCTAAATTAATGAGAGCCAGAACACTATTTCAAATCAATAAGAAATAAACGATATATATAACATTTTTTGATTATGTAGTTCAGTGGACTTGACCCGTTAGTTTGAATACAAAATAGACACACGGTGTTTATTCCAACTGCATGTTAGAGAAAAAATAAAAAATTTATAATGTTAAACATATACCCTGTCTTTCATTTACATGAAATCACAGCTATTTCGGCGGCAAAATTTAATTTTTTCCGACGTCAGAAACTTAATTTGTTTAAGCTAGTTGCTTTTCTTTATGTAATAGCCCTGTCTTCTAATGACATAAATTGATTGATTGTATATTGTTTAACGTCCCTCTTGAGAATTTTTCACTCATATGGAGACGTCACCGATGCCGGTGAAGGGCTTCAAATTTAGACCTATACTCGGCACTCAGGGCCATTGAGCAGTGAGGGTTCTTTATCGTGCCAACGCCTACCGTGACACGGGACCTACGTTTTTAAGGTCATATCCGAAAGACCCGTGACTTTCACTTCTAGTGCCGAGCGCTTGGCGAAGGAACAGCCACTACCTTTGTTCACGTCTTAGGTATGACGCGGCGCCGCGAACGAGAATCGAACCCGAGCCTCCCGATCACGAAGCGAACGCTCTACCACTAGGCTACCGTGACCGGTTTATATGACATAAAGAAAAGGTCACTACGCTTGCACTGACCTCAACCGGTGAATTTTAAAACTGGAAATATATTGAAATATCGATATTATTGCCCAGCCCTATTAGATACCTTGTGTTTTTATTATATACCAGGGTTTAATAGTTTGTTTCCAAAAAAGTGCATGTGCTTCAGCATAGGAGACTTATGAAGTGATGACAAACTCAGATGGAGTGCTGCTGAGCATGTGCATAATTGATAAAAGGCTCTCATGTGAAACAAAATGTTTAGAACAACAAAAATCCTTTCGTGTTCAAAACCGCAAATTACATGCTGTTTTTGAATTCTTTGTTGGTGGAATTCTTGGTTGGTAGATGGAGGGTATTCGTGCATGTAACTGCCTTGGGCAGTTTTTCTTGCTAAAAGCAAACGATTGGTTTGGGATTAAACCCAAGTGGTGGGGGCTCCTTGGCTCTTGTCGCAAAATAAAGTATCTTCGAAAAAGTCAATGGTGTATCACCTTCTAAGAAACAAAAAAAACCCATTTAAATACATGATGTCATGGATCTGTGAATATATCTGCAGTTGAGCTTCGGCATCTTTAACTCCATATCTTAAATACCATGGATATGTCAAAGTGATTTGGAAGTCCCAGCTACAGACCTGTTTACCCTTATCCTGGTCTCTCAGTATTTTTGATCAGATTTTTCCAAGTGATTTAACATTTACCAGAAAGATTATCGAAAGTTATCAAAACTTTTTAATTTTTTGGCGGGTTTGATTGACACATCCTTGCACTTTCACAAATCTTAACTTTTTTACTGTATGGAGGTACGATTTATTTAACTTTCTGTTGTTTTGAGCCACTCATGAGTGGAGCAAGATCAGAATCTCGAAAAAGATCATGCTCAATATCACTGCATTTAAGAACAGCTTATGGCCTTTCAAGCACAGAGACTGAATTTAGAAGGCGATGTAAAGCAATATATGAGTTACAAGTCTTCGTAAATGCTGCCGATATCACTTGCACACATCACTGCTTGAAAAAATTGCTTTACAAAATAAGTAAAGGTACTAGTATTGTAAATTTAATATTAACATTTAATCAGCTTTACTTCAAAGTTGGCCGTAGTCATGTTTACATTAACTTTGCTTGACCGAAAAGATGATGTAAAGTCCCATCCCATTGAATTAACTTTATTGCAAAATTAAAATTTTAGCAACTTCCATTTTTCTTACAATAATAAGTTTATTTAATGAAATTGAATAATTAAAGACTTTAAATACCTTCTTTAATTGCAGTAAAATTAGTCTTTCTCCTTGTAAATTAAGAATTTACAAAATCAAATCAATTCAAAATATCCTTAATTTCTACTTAAACGGCAGTAAGATAATGTTTACGTACTGTAAATTTCATCTTTAAATAATTATTTTATTTGTAGTTTTTCCTGGTTTAAAGGTAATTAAATATAAGTAAATCTAAAACCAGTGATTGAATAAAAAAAATCAGAAATTTTTATTAAGTTGAACTTTGCTTCAAGAAATTATTTACATTTTCAATACGTATATACATTTGTAATAATGTAAATTGTTAGATTGATTGTATTTTGTTTAACGTCCCTCTCGAGAGTTTCATTGTTAGACAAACTTTAAATAATTATTAAAAATTTGCATTTTTAATTTAATCAAACAACTTCTCAATGTCTGGCTTATCTTGCTCTTTCACGGATCCCCTGGTTCTTTTCTGGAGAAGCCTCTATCTTCTGGATGGACAAATTTCCAGATTTTTTAAAATCAAAAATGTCTTTAATTGTCCTTCAGGCATCACTCTCCCACGATGCGAAATAGAATCTTCGCCAGCTTCCTCAACACTTGTCATAAATTCCTGTGCCGACTTGAACTTCAGTAACCAGTTTCTTCTCTTCACCACTTTCTTTGTATTTTAATTCAGGAAATCCTTTCACCGGAAAGGCTGAATTTTGAAAGAGATGTAAATCCCTGTGAGAATTAACAGGTTTTCGGTAAATGAATCCCATGTCACGTACACACATCACTAATTCAATCTAAAAAACATTGATTTAATTTTTTGAAAAATCAGAAACTTTTTATTAAGTATTACTTTGCTTCAAGAAATTATTTCAATCAAATCGTATACATTTTCAATACAAATATATGTTAGACAAACTTTGATTATTTACAGTTAGACAAACTTTAATTATTTACAGTTATGAACAGTTGCATTTTAATCTAATCAAACAACCATGAGATTTTCTCCTCAATGTCTGGCTTATCCTGCTCCTTTCTTTTCTGGAGAAGCCTCCTGCTTCTGTATGGATAAATTTCCAGATATTGTTTATCCAGACTGTCCAGGCATCACTCTCCCACGAGAAGGGATGGGAAATGAAACCTGTTTTGCTGGCTGTTCTGAAGAAAGAGAAACAAGATACGTAAAATTCAATGTGTTTTTTATTTCATAAAAAATTAAGAACACCGATTACACTGAACATTGATCTTCTCCATCAGTCTCTCCAAGTTGGTCACCAGACTCTCTTCAGTCCCGGTACCAATTCCTCCAATACCCTGCACCGCCAAAATCATGAAGAAGAATACAAACGCGTGTCTTGAATTTCATGGCCGAATCCTTCCTCCATCTCTTGTATAATGAATTATGGCTCATTCCAATTGGTGGTGGAATGATTATTTAACATGCGATTTTATCACCCCCCCCCCCCCCCCAAAAAAAAGAAATTACATTTAATCGTTGATTACTACAGGGTAAAATTGTACTTAGAATAGGAAAAAGAGAAATAATATACATACATAGTTCTTTAAATCCACAAGAAGGAGTTCAACAACCCTGTTCGTTAAAATGGAACTGTTCCTTGACCAGTGGAGGTTTCCAAAATGGTGAAGTACCCTGTGGGTTAAAAAAAGAAATATTATGTACAAAGAAATTGATATATAAACGATTACAATTTATCATAATAATTATAAACAATAAATCTTAGTGATATTCCAGGCCACTTAAATATTTTGAATCCATAAAAGTACAAAGGCCGTAGTTTTGAAGAATTACATTTCCTGCCCCGCTAGCGCCGCCTTTGATTTAACCCAAAGACTGTCCACTCGCGTAGCGGACCAGCGGAATGAAGGGGAAATTACGTAATGTGTATACAGACCTGCCTACCCTCCCGCTTTTAGCGTAATCCTTCCGCTTTTTACCACAAAATTACGCTATTACGCCACTCATATTAATATTACGCTTTTGATATTTTGGTTTAAATCCTTATAAACGTCTAAATTTAGGAGTCAAAGTACGACTTGCTGAAATAAAATGAAAAGTTCTAGTTAAAAGTCTAAAGTCATCATTTCGAAAGTTCTATGGCCGATACAATGACCTTGTCAGCAAATACAATTTATCACTCAGTCAATCGCTGACTGACGTTTTTCATACCAATTATTAGTCCATTTATTTATACACTGAATTGACGACGGATTTTTTCCGATTTTTCCTGATCATGACAACGAGCACAGGGTGGGTGTGACCTGTCGGCAGGGGATGCTCAATCCTCCATGGCACCTGATCCCACCTCTGATGTTTCGGAGGTCCGTGTTTGCTCTGCTCCGATTTTGTATAAATGGACGTTGAGATTGAATACTGTTCGTTATCTCCATATCCTTCTTAAAGTAATCAATGGAGGACCAGTTTGATAACTAACGTTATATATCTAATACTTACATGTAAACCGGTATGGCAAAGATTCGGGATGACTCCTTCGCGACTCTAAAAAAAAACGCTCTAACCATTGCGCCACGCGGGCGACGAAGAACACGAGAAGGCACTACTTACGTTAACTATTAAATGACATTGCAATAAGAACATCCATTTCTATGCTCAATTTTAACATTGCTTTAACATTGCTTTGAACAAGATAGAGAAATGTGAGTGTTGAAAAGAAAATTAAGTGTTATGTACAATTTGTATGAAAATGCAAATGCAAGACTTCAATTAAGTGATTTGATACAAAATGACCAAATGCTTCATTAAGGGTGTGCGGTTGATTTGAGTTTAATATAGGATACTGATATTTTACAACACTTTCTTGCCAATAGATGATTCGAAAAAGAAAGTTTATGTCAGGTTTGTTTAGTAATGTACAATTTCGGTGGGTTTGAAAGAAAGTATTATTGTAAAACAACAAAGTAGGAAAACATGATTGATTACGCTTTTACCTCTGAAATTCCACCAAAAAATTTCTGAAATTACACCCTTGAAAAGAAAAGGGTAGGCAGGTCTGTGTATATACGTCTGGAGTAGGGTTGATTAGACACGATTCGTACTAAGCATAGTTCTTAACCGCATATGCTGAACTTGACAACTTTATTCTCTTGATACTACAAAGTTTTATTTATCCAAAATAGTATATCTCGACATATTTAAATTGACATTGTGAAAGGTAGTATTATTAATAATTACGTTTTTGTAAAGAGATGTTTTTACTGTTGGATTTTTAAAACAATAGTCTCCCTTAAACCTCGATTGTATTCGGAAACTTAATTCTTTGATGAATGACTTTATTAAGCGATAAACACAGTTAACGAAGATATTAATGAATTGTAGGTTTTTTGTGTTTTGAAACCCTCCTTATAAGTAGCAGCCCCTTCAACATGTATGATCAAACACGAGTAAAATACACATATTGGACAACCCCAATGGTCCAGGAGAAAAAAAATATTTTACATTTATATACATATACGTGTATAAATATAGTGTAATAAATTTACTTTTATAATAAGTAAAGGGTAGAAAAAAACCTTAACCCCCATCTACTGCTGCTTTAATTGAAGCAGGGTCTAAACGAGAAAAAATTAAAAATAAAATTTAAAAAGAGAAAATCATTGCCAGGCTACAGTACACCAATTAACAATCATAATGTACCTAATTTTGTTCTGCTCCTGCCAAGAGGACAACCGCAGGACGGACGTCATTGGCCGAAGCACATGATGCAGCAAGCTATCTTATTGCATGTGTAACAGACATAGCTCATGGATTTCACCTCGCAGCAGAGTCTGCACTCAAAATACGAAGGTGGAAATCGAGCATACATATAACCCTATTACATCTCTCCTGTCAGTTTAATTTTACAGAGACTCATAAAGATTTTTTGGTTTCGTAAAAGGGAGGGGTTTCTATACTGGTCGAGTTTTAATACAGGGCTTTTTAGCTCTTCTGAGCCAAAGGCTCAAAGAGCTAATGCTATGGCCATTTGTGCGGTGTGCGTAAACTTTTTAGAATATGGGCCATAACTCAGGAACCCCTTGGCCAATAGGTACCAAATTTGTCACAGGGTATCCTTGGCACAATGGCTACCATTTTTACTAAAATAAGGGTTGGGACCCTTAAACAAGAGGAGATAATCAGGAAAACAAAACTAAAAATACTGGTTGCTAAAAAATCTTCTCCATAACCACCAGGCAGATTTTCACCAAACTCACATACAAGGATCAGGATATGTCGAAGATTAAAATTTGCACGGGGAATTACCCTGGGGCAAAGGGCGTGGTCTCAAGGTCACTTCAAAGTTGACCTAAATTTACAATTAATAAAAACGTGTATATTTTGCTTACTATAAGGACTAGGATCATCAAATCTTGTAAGTTGATGCATCTTACGACTTCACATCATGTTAATGCAAAAGTAGGTCACGATGACCTACTTTTAAAATTTTGCGGGGATTTGTTTTCAAATAGATTTGAAGGCATATTTTGGACACTTTAAGGCCTATGATCATCAAACTTTGTCAGTTGATGCATCTTGGGTTCTCGAACAAGGTCAACTTAAAAGTAGGTCACCGTGACCTACTTTTTGAACTTTATGACATCCTTTTAAAAACATTAAATCAGACACGGGAAGGTTTAGAGTAATCAAATCTTGTACTTTGATGCATCTAGGGACCTTAAAACATATTCATAATAAAGTAAGTCACTGTGACCTACATTTTGAATTTTGCCGACATTTGTTTTCAAATGGTTTAAAATGCATATTTTGATTACCTTCAGACCTATGATCATCAAACTTGGTCGGTAGGTGCATCTTGAGTCTTCGAAAAATGTCGACCACAATCTAGGTTACGATGACCAACTTTCGACATTTTATGGCTATATTTAAGTATATCCGGTACTTATTGGCTTAGAATCATCAAACTTTGTGGTGGCGCAGTGGTTAGAGCGTCTGCTCTAGAGTCGCGAAGTAAGGAGTCAATCCTTACGTCGCGGGTTCGAATCCCACTGCGGGACGTGGAGACCGGTCCTTCGGATGAGACCGTATAAACCGAGGTCCCATGTCGCAGTAGGTGCTGGCACGAAAAAGATCCCTCCCTGCTCAATGGCCCTAAGTGCCGAGTAAAGGACTAAATTTGCAGCTCTCCACCGGCAAATGGTGGCGTCTCCATATGTGTGAAAAATTCTCGAGAGGGACGTTAAACAATATACAATCAATCAATCAAACAAACTTTGTGAGTTGATGCATCTTGGGTTTTCGATGAGTGACGACCAAAAAGGTCATGGTGACCTACTTTTGACATTTTGTGGCTATAGGTAATTAAGTTTCTCTGGTACTTACTGACCTAAAATCATCAAACTTTGTCAGTTGATGCATCTTGGGTTTCCGGAGATTGTTGACCAAAAAGTAGGTCACGGTGACCTACGTTTAAATATCTCAGCTATATTAGCTTAGAATCATCAATCTTTGTCAGTTTAGGCACCTTGGGTTTGCGGAGAAGGTCGACCAAAAAGTAGGTCACTGTGACCTACTTTTGACATTTTATGACTATATTTAGTTATATCTGGTACTTATTGGCTCAGAATCATCAAACTTTGTCAGTTGACGTATCTTGGGTTTTCTGAGATTGGTGACCAAAAAGTAGGTCACAGTGACCTACTTTTGACATTTTATGGCTATATTTAAGTATCTCAGGCACTTATTGGCTAAGAATCATCGAACTTTGTCAGTTGAGGCATCTTGGGTTTCGGAGATAGTCGACCAAAAAGTAGGTCACGGTGACATACTTTTGAATATCTCAGGTATGTTTTAACTTAGAATAATCAAACTTTGTCAGTTTAGGCACCTTGGGTTTTCGGAGAACATCGACCAAAAAGTAGGTCACTGTGACCTACTTTTGACATTTTATGGCTATATTTAATTATATCTGGTACTTATTGGCTCAGAATCATCAAACTTTGTCAGTTGAGGCATCTTACGGTTTCATTGAATGTCCAACAAGAAGTAGGTCACGGTGACCTACTTTTGAATATTCTCAGGTACTTATTGGCTTAGAATCAGCAAATGTCAGTTTAGGCATCTTAGGTTTTTATACCCCCGCAAACGAAGTTTAGGGGGTATATTAGAATCACCATGTCCGTCCGTCTGTAGACAAGATTTTGTCCGGACCGTTTCTCAGAAACTGTTTGATGGATTTGTCTAAAAATTTATACACCATATGAAGGTGTGCACCTAGTATTTTCATCATGATTGGATGATTTTTCTGCATTTTACAGGCGTTTTATCTTTTTTTTTTTGTGATTTTGTTTTGCTCATAACTAGAAAACTATTAGACTTATAATCATCAAACTTTGACAATTTATGCATCTTGGGTAGATGGTGTGTCACTACCTATTCCAAGGTCACTGTGACCTTTAATTTAAGTGATTTTTTTTTAAAACTAACTCTTTTAAAATTTTTAATTTCATAATCCTAAAAAATGTAAAAATATATTTGTATCTTTATTATAAATGCTAAATTAAGTAAAAACTTATTTTTTCATCATATACTTTACAGCAAATTTTGTAATAATACAAATTTTAATGTTTTGAGAGGAATTCAGTTTGTCCCATGGGCATAATTATCACGCACTGGTCAAGGAGAATTTTTGATAGCAGAAATGTGCTTGTCAAATTAGAGAGAAATTAATGAGTTCATTGTCGTGAGTTAACTGGCTAGAACATCTGTAGGTTTGATCATGCAGTGTTATCTTAATTTATCTCTTGGGAGATGGGCAAAAAGAAATGGCCTTATAGTTGCTTTTGTTAATTAAGAGTTCTTGATGGCTGTAGTCCAGATAAAGGTCTTTCAATTGGTGTAATGTAATTAAAACAAATTGATGTTTTAGTGTATTATTAAAACTGAATTAGTATTGTATAATATAATTAAAATTAATTATACATGTGTTCATTGAAAAAAAAATACATTTCAATTTTTATATATTTGCAACAAATTGCAGTCATGTCTCACTTAGAATCTCATAGTCTAAAGAATAATTAATTTTTGATTTTTTTTAAATAGACTGTAGCATTTCCATATTTCATAAAATATGCAATAAACAATTTAAAGCTGCAGATGGATATTTGTTAAGCTCTAACACAGCCAGTTTAGAATTATATGATATATTATTTGTTTTAATTAATCCCTACACTGTAAGTCTCTTAGAGATGTATGTACAATATTTTAAACATGATAAGAAATGGAAATTAAATCATTGATATCTGCGTCAATCTGTTAAATAAGGTTACTTGATTTTCTTGCACCCCAACCAATTTAATTTGATTATTGAACAATATTTGACGGGCGTATCATGCTGTGGCGGGGCACTTTTTTAGACAGTAGTGAACACCTCTTACTAGATCCATAAAATATTTCTGAATTGGCACCTACTCTGAAAAACCCAGCGGGGGTATTTGTCCCTATTGGACAGTTCTAGTTGGATAATGTCGATCATCGTGACCTACTTTTGACATTTGATGGCTATATTTAATTATCTCTGGTACTAATTGGCTTTGAATCCTCAAACTTTGTCAGATGATGCATCTTGGGTTTTCAGAGAATGTTGACCAAAAAGTAGGTCATGGTGACCAACTTTTGATTCACTGTGACTTACTTATGGTATTTTATAATTATATTATAATATCTTCAGTCTTAACTGGCTTAATATTATCAAACTTTGTAAGTTGATGCATTTTGGGTCTTGTGATACTAATAGAGTTGGAGGCTTCTAATAGAAGTGATAGATTATACAATTTATCAGAAGAGCGATTCAAGGCCCTTGGGCCTCTTGTTATAAGAAATCTGTTTAGTTTTAGATTACTCTGAATAACATGAATAATACACGGGTGGCAAGTTTATAAAGGTGTAAAAAAAAAAATCCTCTTTTTTCTCAAATTTCCTCTTTTAATTTATTTTATGAATGAATTCATAGCATTCCAAATAATAAAGTATGTCTTGGATTGTGCCATTCTGCGCTTATTAACTGCAAGGCAATTCATCAAAACGCAGGTTACACTATTATAACTTGCATTGCTATGGAGTTAATTTATTATAATTTAATTCTCCATCAACAATTGTAGAAAATAATTTTTCCTTCAAAAATGCATTTAGGTAGTACATACATCTTATATGTAACATCAAATGGATCGATACCTTTGTGACGTACATGTGAGTCGCTGAACAAACATTGAACAGTGAAACAATACAGATTATACTATACTAGTATTACATGTATAAAGGACACCAATTGATCAGAAAATCTTGATTGCGCTTTTGGCTCAGTTGAGCAGAATAGTGAGATTTTAAGCTGAATTTGTATTGTATACATACTCATTCAACATTCCCAATTCCTTCTGCAAAACATTAGACAAACACTATGCAGCAATATCTTCAACAGCTCTGCCGATCTCTTTCTCCTTTTTGTCCAGCATGACATGGCTTACAGGTGGTATATTTAGGTCAGAAAGGAGACTTTTGACTTGCGTTACACCAATGCCAACATGTACAATTGCTGAAAATACAAATTCAAAAATGAAAAAAAACTGAATTTCAGTCAGTTGTTCTATTAATGTCTTTGAAATTATTGTTTTGATTTCACATTATAAACGTGATTCCTAGGAAGGAAACCTAAGCGGGCCAAAGTAATAGTCCTTTGTACATAGTAATGAACGTTATAGTAAATGCCATTCGCGTTTGTTGTATGTGGTTTGTCCAACAAATCCTGATCCACGTGATCGACGTCATGGGTGGCTTCTTCCACATTTAGCTCTGGGGACCTATGCAACGCAAATCGAAATGAGCTGCTAGTCTGAAACTCCTTTATTATTGAGATGATAACAATCTTTGTAATGATACACCAAAACGTCTCAAGTCATTTGCTTAATCTTGACCTTAATTTATTTCTAACAATTGCTGAAAGTTCCTTCATTCATCCGACCTAGAATGAAATTCGCAAAAAAAAAACATGTACAAAATCGTGTTCTTGTCATTTACAAACAGTTGCAGTTCATTACTGCATGCAGTATTGCAAGGAAACATTCGAGGACCATCGTGATGGTAAGAAATGGATGACTTGTGATGAAATCAAGTTGTTGGAATTTTGCTGGAACAAGTAGCAAATAACAGAAAATCCTTGGGTTTCAGATGGTTGATAAGTTCTCTCATAGTGGTAGAAAGCTGTATGTCTCCTTCAACAAGGGTTACTTCAATATCTGATACTGAAAATTAAAAAAAAACATAATTGCTAAACCTAATGATCATATATTTTGGGAAAAAAAGCAATATTAACTATCACAGTGGTATATTACACATATTTACCTTTAATGAAGTTAATCCATAGTCTAGTTGATTTCCTATATAATCAACATCAGCCCAGGTGATCATCAGACTGTTTTAAAGGGCATGAAAATAGTCCCGGTATCTGCAATAAATAAAGGTTGATATTAATGTGTTAAATTGCTGACACCGATGAGAGTACAATTGCCTTTCGTTGTAGAACCAACAGGAGTGAATACCTGCATGAAACCTGAATTTGAATATGAATTGTTGTTCACTTCATAGGTGCGCGAAACGGATGAACGCTGCAAAAACAGTTGTGACAAATCAACCTTGCTTCTTATCAAAGTAAATCAATTTCATTTTTCTGATCACATTTTTTTTTATTGTGGTTTGATTGGAAAAATATATTCATGGATGATGTACATTTTGGACAAACCAAAAGAAAAAGAGGCTTGAAAATATTCAAGTCTTTATACAGTATTAACACAGTAGCGTTGTTGAAAATTGGTTCTTTAAGTCTGTCATCAAATGACTTGCATTATTTCCTTACTGACACCGAATTGTATTGTTCTTTCTTAATTCGAAATAAAAAGTTCATTATTTTTTATAAATAAATATAACTTTAAAAGACCTTTCAATGAAGATATTCTAGAAGAATTTTTCATATAGGCAGACATGGTATTGCACTGTTTGAATGTTGAAAGAATGAAACATACTATATATGACGTAGTTCTACTGTGAGGAAATTTCTATCATAAGTTTTAAGATAACTGGAATGATTTGATGGTTGACAATGATCTATCAATTCATCTAAATATTGAGGTGAATAGCCATTTCTGATTTTATAAAATAGTATCAATTTATGAACATTCTTCTTTGTCAAAGATCCCAACCAACTTATTTATCATACAACTTAGATTGAAAGGAAATTCAAAGACTTTGACCAGAATTATTCATTTCAAAAACCAAGGTGCATGTTGATGCTTAACAGATAACCAGAAGTCTCTGTCGAGACTGTAGCTCTACTGGTTATACTTAAAACAAAGAAAGAGAAAAGTAGCAGTTGTGACTTGAGACTTCAAAACAGGAATCAATAGAATAATGATCCTTGACATTCAACATCAAAAACTGATGCACAGAATTATGTATCTTAGTGTAGTCTACTTGTGTGCCAAGTTATATTAAAATCGGACCAAAACTAAAGGAGGAGTAGCATTTGAAAGAATTTCACAGAAATTTCTATTTTTAGCAACCATGGCAACACTGTTCATCAAAATCAAAAACCGATGCACAGAATTATTTATCTTAGTGTAGTCTACTTGTGTGCCAAGTTATTTTGAAATCGGACCAAAACTGTAAGAGGAGTAGCATTTTGAAAGAAGTTCACAGAAATTTCTATTTTTAGTAACCTTGGCAACACCATTCATCGAAATCAAAAACCGATGCACAGAATTATTAGTCAGCCCGCGGGCTGACTAGTTATGGTACGAAGAACTTCCAATGCGCTTGCGTGACCTGGAATTCTGGGAGTGGTTCTGCAGTAAATCACGCCTGCTAATTTTATTTCAATAAAATCAATATAGATTGTAAACCAACAAATCCCTATTAAACACCGAAGTAATCTGTAAATTTAACTCAAAAAGGAATTTCCCGATGCTTATTTTTGTATAGAAGGTTTCAAACAGTTAACTGGTTCGCAGTAATTTAACTGGTTCGCACATGTGATCATGTGTTCTACGCAACGAAGCATACAATTGCTACTGTTGGATGAATTTAGTGTTTGACGCGTAAATTGGAGCTCTTTTATAAAATATATTGAAAGTATTTTTACTTATGTATTTAAATCTACAGCACAAACATTGGTTTATTACATATTTTTAGCTTTTCAGTTTTTACTGCTTTTACTTTCGTTTTCACTACAAATCATTTCGATCCCGATGCTAAATAGTGGACAGACTTGTTAAGTCATACAACAGATACTTTGGAAAGAAAATACAACTGTCTAAGCTTGCTTGTTTGTTGCCCCCCGCTAAAATTAGAGAATATCAATTTCAGTCTGTCGGACAGTCCATCTATAGTTCTGTCTGTCTGTAACACTTTCACTTCCCGGCAATATTGCGTGAAGTCTTTGAGCTATTGCAGTGAAATTTTACACAACTGTTTACACCTTATATGACCTATGGAAGACCCTCTTGATTTTGAGGTCAAAGGTCAAGGTATTAAATTTAGAAATTCTGTCTGTTTAAACACTTGTTTTCGCACGATATCTCTGTTAGCCATTGAGCTTTTGCAATAAAATTTTATACCACAACTCCCATGGCCATATATATGGCGTAAGGTACACCCCTGTGTATTTTGAGGTTCAAACGTCAGTGTCATAGATTAATACTTCTGTGTGATCTGTGTAAAACTTTCATTTCCAGTCAATATCTGAAGAATGTTTTGAGTTTTTGCAATATTAAATGTAAACCATAACTCCCTATGGCCCCGCCCTGGACCCCCACCCCCCACCCCCGATCTGCGCATGCTTTTTTTTTTAATCCGTAAATTGGCTTGTTTTTCATAAACTACGACCTGATAATCTAGGTTGTGGCAATCATAATTATGAACTTATAGGTTTATTATATTATAAAAGGTCTGATAAATGAATTTGTAGGTCTAAGTAATGTTTGCTTTATTTCAATTCTAATTTTTATGAAACAATTTTAAGCCAAAATTCAGCTAGTTACTAGTAAGTCAAATGACAATAATTAATAAACTAAAAAAAAGCTCCTAAGCTATACCGTCAAAGCTTACATGTTACCTGTTTGAATGAACAATAAATGTTTATTTTTTTAATTCTAAAATGTACAAGAAAATGTACTAGGTATTTCAATGATTCTTTATTTGTATTCTCAAACGAAGCGGGTTCAGTTTGGCTGTTTAAGTATCGCAGGAACAAGGGTGTTTTCCCTTTTCTAAACACATAGTCAAGAGTGATTCAACCGGTGGCATGATAAACTCTAACAAGGATGATAGTGAAGCTTATTGGGCTCTGTTTTGTTAAAAATGGCATAATGTCCATATATCCCCCTCCCCCTAAAATCTTATAGATCTGATAATGAGATTGTAGGTTTATAACTTCTTTGATTAATGTTACGTGAATTGGAACTTAAATGTTTATACATTCTTTCCGTTCTTTTGATTTTGAGACAAAAAATGCAAGAATCTGCATGCACAAACGCTTCTGTTCCTATGCAGAAAAAATATTAAGACGATGTTTTAATTTTAGTGCCCTACTCTGCTACTGATTAAAAATTTGTTGAAGGCATTTTTTCAGTTCTCAATGATTCTTTAAAACATTATCACAGAGAAAAAAAAATCCACTGGCTGACTCTCTAAGCTTTTTTCAAAAGCTAAACTTGT
>PRKT01000452.1:242997-254609 GCA_003671525.1 Saccostrea glomerata | reverse complement strand
ATAATTTATTAAAGAAACTGTTTAAGATTAAAAGAAAGTAGAATGAATTTACAAGAATAAAGCACCATAGAAGTAAGGGCAAAATGAAGAATGATAAAAGTCAAAGTGAAATGTAATAAAGACGAATATGAAAACAATAAAATGACATATAATTACAATAATAACAAAGCATAAAGAAGTAGGCAGAATAAGAATAAAAGCAAGATACATAGACTTTTGGCGGTAATTCCCTTCCATACTACTTGTGTGCCAAGTTATATTGAAATCGGACCAAAATTGTAAGAGGAGTAGCATTTTGATTGATTGATTGTATACTGTTTAACGTCCCTCTCCAGAATATTTCACTGATATGGAGACGTCACCATTGCCGGTGAAGGGCTGCAAATTTAAGCCTATGCTCGGCACTTACGGCCTTTGAGCAGGGAGGGATCTTTATCGTGCCACACCTGCTGTGACACGGGGCCTCGGTTTATACGGTCTCATCCGAAGGACCGCCCATTTAGTCGCCTTTTACGACAAGCAAGGGGGTACTGAGGACCTATTCTAACCCGGATCCCCACGGGGCAGTAGCATTTTGAAAGAAGTTCACAGAAATTTTTTTTTTAGTAACCATGGCAACACCGTTCATCGAAATCAAAAACCGATGCACAGAATTATGTATCTTAGTGTAGTCTACTTGTGTGCCAAGTTATATTGAAATCGGACCAAAACTCTAATAGGAGTAGCATTTTGAAAAATTGTTTACAGACGGACGGACGGAGGACGGACGCATTACTATCGCATAAGCTCTTCTGGTATGTGACCAGTAGAGCTAAAAATCTTGGAATGATAAAAGTTTGTACAATATAACCTACATGTGGTATTTTTTTTCTTTAAGTTAAAATATAAAAGTAAAAAAAATCAAGGAATACCACTTTATTTAACAAGAAAATTTGCTTTCAATGATACAATTATCAATACCGGTATATAGAACACAAAACAAACATTGATTTTTGTTGATCATCTAGTATTAGAGACTGATGAGCCTAGCCAAAACAAGATGAGTCACCTTATCTCAGAATCGACACTGCGTAGGGAATAATGCTTATACATGAAATTAAAAATTACAATTGTGGCCTTGCTTCTCTTGACATGAATACTGATAATTCCTTTTGAAAATTTGATCCACAATTATATCACCATCACTTTCAATTCAAAAGATGAATATAAGTAGAAGTAGAAATATACAATAATGTGAAAATGCTGTAAAGCCAAGGACGAATCTGACCATCATTGTGCACAATGCCGAAAGTAAAATATATACAAATTTTGAACAAATATTTTGGGACATCCAAATGAACCTAAGCCAAGTATAAAATTTACAAGTATTATGTACAATGCATACAATAGCACGACACTCGCAAACAGAAAGTGAATTGTTAGTTCAACTGGTTACAAGATATATTACATAACTTGAAAGAGTAAATGCCACTTCAACCTAAACGAGACGGTACAAAACCATGATACTGTCCTAATTGGTCAGGAAATTTGTCTCTTATTGCCCACACACAGCAACTTAGAATCACTCTTCTGACCCCCACTCCTAAACGTCCATGGTGCCACAGTATAAATAGTCTGTAGCCAGCTAATCTCAGCGAGATGGGTAGAGACTGAAAATTTAGTAGACGTCAGTCCAAATTTTCAGTCTCTACCCATCTCGCTGAGATTAGTAGCCAGCATGCATTTTCCCCGTGTTATAGTCAACATCTTGAGAAAGGGCAAGGACATCCTGTCTATACATATATGCTATTTGCAGTATCAGTTCGTAAAGCACGAGAAGGTTGTAGTCCTATGAAGAAAGATGCATATATATTAAACATATATGCATAAAATAGAGAGAGACTACAAAATACCAAAAAAATAATTTTCTATTCATTATGCACACAGCAAAATTAAAAGAAATGTATACGTACCGGCAAGTCAGATCGACGGTTGTTTGGTGGCTTCCCACAGCATAGTCTTTCAACTTGCGTTAGTATTTCTCTGCATTTCATGCCGGTACACCACTAAGGGGAATTCCAACCAGGTTGAGAACCACCAACGTGGTATCCTGTCCATCAAGTCAAGTAATAAACTTGGGTGATTTCTCCCTGTTGTTATCAAAAGGTCTTTACTTTCCTGGTCACTCATTTCTTTATCAAAAGGTCTTTACTTTCCTGGTCACTCATTTCTTTTCCCGTGGGGATCCGGGTTAGAATAGGTCCTCAGTACCCCCTTGCTTATCGTAAAAGGCGACTAAATGGGGCGGTCCTTCGGATGAGACCGTATAAACCGAGGCCCCGTGTCACAGCAGGTGTGGCACGATAAAGATCCCTCCCTGCTAAATGGCCCTGAGTGCCGAGCATAGGCCCAAATTTGCAGCCCTTCACCGGCAATGGTGACGTCTCCATATCAGTGAAATATTCTGGAGAGGGACGTTAAACAGTATACAATCAATCACTCATTTCTTCACCCCGTGGGGACCCGGGGTGACAAGAATAGGTCCCCGGCACCTCCTTGCATGTCGTAAAAGGCGACTAAATGGAGCAACCTGTTGGCCGTGGGTTGCGACCCGTGTTGGTGGAGGAGGGGATCCTGTAGTCCGAAAAATCTGACGTTTTCCTGGCTTTTTTAGGATTTTGATATTTTACATGCCAGGAAAACGTCAGAACCGGCTCCATTACGAAAACTGGAAATTTCGCTGTCTTCAACTGGAGTTGATTTTCGATACTTGTGAACCGAACTAAATGCCGAAATCAGAATTTATCAAAAGCACAATGCCTCTAGTACTCACCAATATCGATGAAAAGAAAATATCACTCTACATTTCGTAAGAGGACATGCAAGATTTTAAAATGCACGAAATGAAGACAAATCTCGGCAGTGTGACAAAACCTTTTTCAACGGATTATTTATTTCATAAATGAACCATAAAAACTATATTGATAAGTTATTTAAGTATTGTACTATTGATAACTTTTGACTTTGAAATTTAATTCAGTTCGCAAGTATCTAAAATCTACCAGAGAATGCCGCCTCCGGTTAGAGGCGGCGATTTCCCAGTTTTCGTAATGGCGCCGGTTCTGACGTTTTCCTGGCATGTAAAATATCAAAATCGTAAAAAAAATCCAGGAAAACGTCAGATTTTCGGACTAGGGATCCTGGTGGCTGAGGTCTGCAGGTGCTTGGTGTAACGCACCTGTTCGACCAACACTCCACTTTGACCCCATATTCATCTAGACGGGAGGTCAAGTTTGGCCCGATTTGATCAAGCGGCTGGTCACGCCGAGCTGATTTTTATTGACATGACTTAGTATTTATGTATTTGTTACCCTTTTTTATTTCCTGACTTTGCAAATTTCCAATACGCCGACGTTTCCACGTTAATATATTTATATCAAGCGGTGGCTTAGGGTCAATCAGATATATTCTGTCTGAGTATAGTTTCTTTGTATCCTCTTGGTGTCAATCTAACTGGATATCCGTTTGACTTGACACCGCCCTTGTTGGCGCTCCGTGGCGGGCGGGGAGCAAGGTTTCTGAATTTTATTCATTTAACCATGGCTACTACTAAAAAAAGTTGTTACCCATCAGGTTTAGAATCCTCTCTGAATGATTAGCAGATTTCTTCAGTTTTGGAACATTGGCCCCGCTTCATCACACTTGAAGCACAGTTATCTGAAAATTATACAAAGCCTTTGACAAAAGTGTCACCTTTTGTAATACAAAAAGGTATACAGCGAATCATAGGAACACCTAAATAAGTAAAAAAGTTAAAATCTGGTGCTCTCCTCCTTGAAGTGTCCAAAAAGCAGCAATCTACATCCTTGTTGCCATTGAAAACTCTTGCAGATATCCCTGTTATTGGTAAGGTCCACAGTGGACTTAACCAAAGTAAAGGTATACTGTATGATAGAGATCACGAGCTGGATGACATTCCTGAAAAGGAAATCCAATCTGAGTTGGAGTCCCAGGGAGTGATCTCTGTGAAACGGTTCATGAAAAAACGAAATGATAATATTGAACCGACCTATACATACCTTTTAACCTTTTGTATGCCAGTACTTCCAACTAACATCAAAGTTGGCCTATATCAAATGAAAATTGAAATGTTTGTGCCGAATCCGCTGCGTTGTTTTAAATGTCAGCGATTTGGACACGGACAAAATAACTGCAAAGGCGCTGAAACCTGTTTCAAGTGTGGTGAAGAGGGGCTTGACGGCAAAGGCTGTCAGAAAACCCCAAATTGCAAAAATTGTAAAGGAGAGCATATGGCTTCCTCCAAGCAATGTCTTTTGTGGATAAAAGAAAAGAAAATTCAGAAAGTAAAAGCAGAAAAACGAATTCCTTACCCAGAGGCTAAAAAACTTGTTAATATGTACAATGTTCCAAAACCAAATCTACAATCTTATGCAACAGTTTTAAAATCTACTTCAAAGAAGGATATGTCGACGCAAGTCGATGAGAAAGATATTTCTCAACAACAAACATCAGTTGCTTTATCATCTAATGACAAAACAAAAACATCAGCACCTGCATCTGCAGGTTCTGCAGCTGCGGCTGCATCAAAACCTGCAGTTACTGCAACATCAAAGCAAGCAGCTGCAGGTAACTCCAAGACATCAGGGAGACAAAACAAGTCTTCTCTGAAAAACTCAAAAAAATCCAGCGATCGAATGCCAAAAGGCACAAATGATCCCGTTGCCCTACATAATAAATTCGGGGTCTTTGAGGAAATGGATTTTACCCCCATCTCAGTCATCTTCCTCACGAGGCCGAAGTCTTTCCCCAAAATCAAACAAGGGGAGGATTTCCCCTATTACACTTAATAAATCCAAATGAATAATTCCACAATTATTCAATGGAATTGTCGAGGTTTTAAAGTTAATTTTAATGAGTTGTCTCTACTTATTCAGGATCATTGCCCTGTAGCAGTATGTTTACAAGAAACACATTTAAAAGAAACTGACAAGATAACGATTAAAAAATATATCATGTATAACCATTATGCTCCAACTGATAGAGCCACTGGTGGTAGTACAATAGCAGTATACAATAAATGCATTCATAGCAAAATATCTCTGAAACAAATCTCCAAGCAGTAGCTTTAAGGCTTTCTCTTGAAAAAACAATTCCTTTATGTTCTGTTTATATCCCTCCGAATTATCAATTACAGTCTCATGAACTAACAGAATTAATACAACTTCCTGCTCCATTTATGATTGTGGGTGATTTTAATGCCCATAATCCACTTTGGGGCAGTGATAAAATAACAGATAAAGGCAAAAAACTTGAAGATGCTATATCTCATCACCATTTATGTATATTAAATGATAGATCAAGTACTTACTTGCATCCGGGCAATGGTTCATACTCCTCAATAAATCTCAGCTTAGTAGATCCTTCCTTACTTTTAGAATTTGATTGGTCTGTACATGACGACCTTTGCGGAAGCGATCATTTTCCACTAATTATAAAACAAAATAAACCTTCTAACGATAATTCAATTAAACACTGGAAATTAAACAAGGCTGATTGGACTAAATTTGAAAACTTGTGTTTAACAAATATTACGGCTGATAAATTTGTAGATGAACCCGACCCTATTAAAAAAATTACTGAAATTTTATTAGACATAACAAATGAATGCATACCTTAAACCTCGACAAATTCTTCTAAAATTAAAAAACCATGGTTCACAGACGAATGTGATGCAGCCATTAAAGCTCGCAAAAAAGCAGACAGACTTTTTAACAAATTACCTACTTCTATAAATCTAGATAATTTTCGGATATTCCGAGCAAAAGCTCGAAGAACGATAAATTACAATAAACGGAAATCTTGGAAAAACTTTGTTGCAAATTTAAATTCGCATACCCCTATTCATAAGGTATGGAATACTATAAGAAAAATGAAAGGAAAGGGATCCGGTGAAAAAATATCAGCACCTTAATGTTAGAAATCAGGTTATCACAGATCAAAAGGAAATTTCTAATGAAATAGCTAAAACCATTGCAAAAAATTCCTCAACTGATAAAATGAGTGATAAGTTCATTGCATATAAAAATTCACAGGAAAAGAAAACATTAGATTTCACTTCAGAAAACAAAGAAAACATTATAATGAACCATTTACTTTCGATGAATTGCAAAAGTCTCTAAATAAATCCCATGATACAGCAGTAGGACCGGATCAAATTCATTATCAATTACTGAAACACCTTCCAAAGAGCAGCAAAGAATGTCTTCTGCAAATCTTTAATACGATCTGGGAAAAGGGTATTTTTCCACACTTCTGGACACAGGCAACAATTATACCTATTCCTAAGCCTGGAAAGGATCACACAGATCCAAATAATTATAGACCTATAGCTTTGACAAGCTGTATATGCAAAACCATGGAAAGGATGATCAATGAACGTTTAATATGGTTTCTTGAAACAAATAATATTTTAACAAATATACAATGCGGTTTTAGAAAAAACCGTAGTACAATTGACCATCTAGTAAGATTAGAAACCTTTATTCGGGATGCCTTTGTTAAAAAGGAACATGCCGTGTCTATATTTTTTGATTTAGAAAAAGCATATGACACAACTTGGAAATATGGTATTTTGAAAGATCTTTTTAATATCGGCCTCAAAGGAAACTTACCTATATTTATCGAGAAATTTTTAAATGACAGAAATTTTAATGTACGTTTGGGGTCTTCAATCTCAAACAATTTCGATCAAGAAATGGGTGTACCACAAGGTAGTATACTATCAGTCACATTATTTAGTATAAAAATAAACAGTTTAGCTAAAATACTTAAAAATGATATGCTTGGAAGTTTATACGAGGGTTGTCCCAAAATTTCGTAGACTGAGCTCATATCTTTTAAAGAAATTAATGCATCTTAATCAAATTTTCAGGGTGGATAAAGCGTGTTCTTGGCAGATAAATTACGAAGTTTTATGATTTTTACTTGAAAACTTTTCGAGTAATAACATTTAAAGTGATATCGTTCTCTACAACTCGGAGCAATCTGCAACGTCAAAAAATACAAATGTCAACAGTTCAAATTTTTGGAGAAAATATTTCAATTACCAGAATCTAATTCTTAAATTAAACGAAACTGTTATAGTTATAAATGTGAAATATCTTAATTACTATGATATGATCAAACATTAAAATATGTAAACAAAGTATATGCATGTACAGGTATGAAATGATAATAATTTGAAAACGCTACATTTCTACGGGATTTTCGTCTGTTTTCTCTAAGGGAGTAGCACAATGCAACTCTTGCCCATTTCTTAGCCCCGTCTATTATTTTAGCTACTGTTATTTACATATACATAGAGAAACCGTTTTAATCATTTTAAATACTCAGGATGAGAAAAAGTTTCCTAGTCTACCAAACCGTTATGACTGGTACAATTTTGTAAGAGTGAATTCGGGATCAAAACACTTGATCATAGTCCTGTGCGCCGCCTGTGCCAACGCAGCCGCAATTTTCAGAAAGTCGGATTTCAACCTCATGTATAAAAAACGTTATAAAAATCATATTTATCAAAGCATGAACACCAACATTTGGGAAAATGTAGTTAATAGAACAGTATTAAGAATTTTCATTTCCATTAAAAGAAATACGGGGTAGTAATTACGTTTCCGTAGGATTTTAAATTTAATATACCAAATTTAAATTGCAACTCTTGGGTATTGCGCCGCCTACCTACACCAGACAATGAAATGTGTCTTTCAAATTGGAATAATTTGTGTATATACTCCATATTTGTCCAAAAATTTATTCGATAGTGTTGGTTCAATCTATATACGAAGTTTCATTCATGTATGACGTAGGGTTCCTACAAAACAACGCTTGTCTACGGAATTTTGGGACAACCCTCGTATGTTGATGACTTTCTACTTTGTTACAAATCCAAAAATATGAAATTGATCGAACGTAATTAACAGTCTTGTCTACATAAAATACAAAACTGGGCCGATGAAAATGGTTTAAAATTTTCAAAAAATAAAACTGCATGCGTACATTTCTGCTCTAAATGAAAAAGCCACGAAGATCCAAAATTACAATTAAATGGCGATCCAATAAAAGTACTTAAAGAGATTAAATTTTTAGGTGTCATATTTGATAATAAACTATCTTTTATTCCACATATTAAAATGCTTAAAGAAAAGTGTACAAAAGCACTAGATGTTATTAAAGTTATTACAAATACTAAATGGGGGGCAGATAAGAATACACTACTTAAACTTTATCGCTCTCTCGTCCGATCTAAATTAGACTATGGTTGTATAGTATATGGATCAGCGAGGACCTCTTACTTAAAAGCACTTGACACTATCCATCATCAAGGACTTCGGTTATGTTTAGGAGCTTTACGAACGTCCCCTGTAGACAGTTTATATGTTGAGGCAAATGAACCACCTCTCGATTTAAGAAGATTAAACTTACCTTGCAGTATTTAGTAAAATGAAAAGCCAATACAGATAATCCAGCTTTTGACTGTGTGTTTCATCCTGAGCATGAAGATTTATACAATAAAAAGAAAAAAAACACTAAATCAATTGGTCTTAAATATAAAAATCATATCAGAGATTCTGAATTACCGTTAAATATAATAAAACCTACTACTAAATCTGACATACCGCCATGGAAATTACTTAAACCAGTTGTAAATACATCCTTAACAGAATTCATAAAGTCAGAAACAAATTCCATCGTTTTCAAACAGAAATTTGCAGAATTAAAACAATGTAATCCTTCTGCAATTGAAATTTACACTGAGGGTTCTAAAGACAAAAATAAAGTTGCTGCTGCTGCAGTGGTCGAAAATGATGTGTTTTCTACACGTCTTCCCAATGAAGCAACAATTTTTACAGCCGAAGCAAAGGCAATTCAACTTGCATTTGAATATATAGAATCATCTAGTGATAATTTATTTACAATTTTTTAAGACTCCCTCTCCTGTTTACAATCAATAAGCAGTATGAATATTGATCACCCTTATATTTTAGATATTTTAACCAAATACTTTAATATCACAAATCAAGGTAAAGTTGTTGAATTTTGTTGGATTCCAAGTCATATTGGTATTTCTGGTAACACTAAGGCTGACAGTGCTGCGAAAAAAGCACTTCAGTATGAAATTGTTCACTTTAAAATTCCTTATACTGATTGGAAATTTTTAATAAAAAATTATGTTAATTCTCTATGGCAAATATATTGGAATTTTTGCGATAATAATCAACTTTATGCAATACAGAACACAGTTAATCATTCATCTAATTTTGGTTTGAAACGTCAGGATGAAGTTATTATTTCAAGAATTCGTATTGGACATTCAAGATTCACTCATTCATATCTACTCAACAAGGAACAACAACCCGAATGCATCTCTTGTGACTGTGTAATTACTGTACAACACATACTGTTATAATGTTCTGATTTTTCGCCCATACGTAGTAGACTCTTTAATAATATACATACAATGCATGACCTTTTTCAAAATATTAATCCGTTTACAATATTAAAGTATTTGCAAGAAACTGATTTTTACTGTAAAATCTAAATTAATGTATTTTAATGAAAACCATTTTTAAGTATTTTAATTGAACAGCTTTACATTTTTAATTTTGAGGTCCGTCGGATGGGACGTTAAATGGTGCTACGTGTCAAGGATTACAACCCCCTTGGCACGCAAAAGATCGTTTCCCTGATTTTCGAAAAAGAGTAGGCTCATTGGGGGCCGTCAGAGAAACCCAAAACTTTAAGAACTGGTCACATGATTTACTTTTTATCGCCGATATATGGCTGAAATATTGCCGATTCGGCGTAAAACATTAATCAATCAATCAATCAATCAATGCGTGCATTTAAGATACCGGAGATAAAAAATAGAAACATTCCTCTTAACAAAATATATTCAATCATAAAATACTGGAGCTAGGTAAATTTAAAATGGTAGCTAGTATTCAAAACCTGGTTTATATTCTCCACAGCATTCTGTCAAAGTCTATTTCTTTTTTGGGAACAGTAGGTTTTGGACATATGCATTCTTTTGCTGTCTCTGAACAACAGTGCTCTCTGATGTGGTCATACAGGTACCATTGTCGGGTTGGTTCAAGGTATTTGGTGACTGATGGAGAGGGAAGAACTGGATTCGGAACTTTACTTTTGTTTTTCAGTAATATGAAGGTGACAGGCTCAGAGGAAGCATTTCCCCGACATGTAATAATTCCTGGACTCTCTGAATCCATGTAGAAATGGTGGCAGTGGGGTAGGTATTTCAGAGGTTTAAAGTACAGTTGTATATAAATCTTCCATTCATAGAACAAGACAGGATCTTCACTATCACCTACACCCTGTGGTATATTATGACCACTTCTACTGGAAGTCTTAACGAATTCTGCCACCTTTAACAAACAATCACAGGGAAAATGTTTTTAAAAGACACCAGGAAATGAAAAATGAATACATCTTATTCTTTAATCACAGGCAGAAAACTTGACAAAAATATATATCACATGTGTATTTTCATGTACTTGTAAATAAAAGTACCTGTGATATTGTTCCAGCATTGGTGTTCCAGTGCACCTTCCAAACACTAAAATGCCAGTCTGGCTCAAAGAGCCATATATAGCTGCCTTACCGACGACACGGACGACTCAAGTATTTAAAAGGAAATCACCAATATATTTAAAGATACATGTACCTTTTTAATTCAAAATCAAATTACATGTATGTTATCATTTGTGGACCAGTGTTATATTTTCATAGTCGCAGAACTTGCAAGTTTGTTACATGACAATAATATTACTTGTTAAATATACTCTTATTCTAAACTAGTGCTAATTGTAACGGGGACCGTTACAGATGTTCCCCAAACGCTTTCCAACTCCCTTTTGGTGCCATATTCCCTGTAAGCTTCATTAAATAAGACAACCTCTATGCATCTGAGTTTTAACAACATTAACAAAGAAATGTACAAAAATCATTTTAACTTTAGCATTGCACGCATGCACATGTGAATGCATTTGCGTCATGATCATATCATCTTGTCTACACAATCTATATTTTTAATATACTGAATATTAAAGTATTTAATCCAAAATTTAAAAAAAAAAAAAATACGCTCATTCAAGTGTATGTTTGATTTTACTCATTACACGTGCACGCACGTGCATACATGAGCATGGTGACCATACCTTCTTGTAGAAGTCCATTACATCTATGTACTAAATTCCACCCCGTTTGGCTGAAAACTAAGGGAGTTATAGCTGTTTTAAGTTTCAGCCAATCAGATTGCAGCACATGTACACGCACGTGTATGCATGTGCATTGTGACCATACCTTCTTGTAGAAGTCCATTATATCTATCTATGTTCCAAATCCCATCCTGTTTGGTTGAAAACCAAGGGAGTTATAGCTGTTTAAAGTTTCAGCCAATCAGATTGCAGCGCACGTGCATGCACGTGTTTTCATGATAATTGCTTTATTTCATGTTGTAGGATATCCTAATGCATGGCTATCTTCAAAATTTCAAAGGATTTCGTCAAAAAACAAGAAAGATATTGAGACTTTAGTTG
>PRKT01000452.1:166195-220220 GCA_003671525.1 Saccostrea glomerata | reverse complement strand
TTTAGTGTAAAATTCATCGATACGAGTGCCATTCAAAACGTTTCACCCATTCAAAGGACAAATAAAATGCTGACGACTTTGTTGCACAATGACATGCTGGTGAGATAATTATGTATTCGTTTCAAAAGTATCTGTCTGTTAATTATTTTCGTCCCCCAGGTTTTAAACTGCCTGTGGTAGCTATTGCATATTGCCAGCGACATTGTTTAGGTCTCTGTTATAGCTTACAGTCTAAGTATCATTCTTCAGAAAAGGGTTGCTCATGCATCAGTTGTAATTAATAAAACTATTGGGAGAAGTTAAGTCCATTTGAGGAAAAAATAAACAATAACCTGAAGAAATAAAACAAAAAATTTAACTATTAAAAGGCAAGAATATACAAATGTATACAGGTATGTAGTATCATTTGTATAAGCCAGAAAAATTATTTTACACTTAACTTAATTGAAAAAATGTTCACCCTACTCCCCAATACTCCCTGTCTGTTTTATGATAGGAATTATAATTTTAGGCAACAAGTAAATTTTAGAACTATGTCTATACATTAACCTAACACATTTTTAAAAAATGAAGATATATTTAAAGACTTTTAAAGAATTGATTTTTTAAAATATATTTTGACCAACATCACAAAATTTATATAACTGGCCCAAACTGGCAGATAATGAAATAAGCAATTACATGTAATTGTTCTACTTTCCTATTTGTAAGCATTATGTGTCCAGTGGTAAGGAGCCTATTGGAATAGCATGAAAAAGAATGTACAAATGTTAATAATTGATTTATCAAAATTTATTTCCTTCTCCTTCGGGACTTTTTTATTCTCATTTCATAACTAAACCTAAGCATAAAAAAAATGCTGGCCTTATAATAAAGAAAGGGGCCTCTTTCAAAATAGATAATTTCAGGGGGGTACTTTGACTAAAATAAATTAATGCTTTGAAATCTGCCCTTTGATAAGCAATGGTGCCTCCTTCAAAATTTGTGAATTTCATGGCTTTGGATTAAAACATGAACCATGCAAATACAATTGCTGGAAAGTTGTTACATGATACTCAGGTGACCTATAAGGCCCGTGGGCCTCTTGTTCAGATATTGTGCGTGAAAATTCAAAATTTCTTAAAATATTGATATCATATTTCTAATTCATGTGGATACTCTAATTTGATCTTCATTTCCGTGAAATAAACATAGGAATGAGTCTCAAGTCTGAAATCTAGGAAGAGACGATACGTATTTACGCCGTCACTGAGGAAAAAAATTAATTTCCATCGAAATTCCAAACAAGTAGGAATGACATTTTAATTAATAATAGCAAATCAATATGTTTTGGATTGAAGTGAATTTGCAATTATAAGAATATCATTGTAATAGTACTTAAGATCTCTAAATAATAAACATATTTACACTATATTGTAAATTTTAATCTGAAAAAAAAGTTTAGTTGTACAAAAATTAGATTTACTGTACAGTTTAAGCAGTGATAATTATACAGCAGTTTCACAATAGTTCTTTGATTTATGTACCTCAGTACTGCTGCTACTTCATCCCCAAAAGCTTTAAGGGTATCCCCCAATATGAAGTAGTCTTCTTGAATATTTGCCACCTGTCAAGAAATGAACTATACTTTAAAGTATATAGAGGAATTGATTTCAAATGAATTCATTCCTTACTATTGTATGATTATTACTTGTTATGTCAATTAAAGTTAAAGTACAATGTTGATTAAAGAAATGGGGTATAAACTAACCACCAGTCCCCAATGGGCAGGTTTGTGGATTGGAATTAAAAGTAGCCTTTTGCTTTCTAGTCCACTTATTTTTTCATTCCAATTACGCCCGTCTTTCTGCACTCCTCAAGCTAGAATGAGTCCAGCATCGGAACGTCTGTTCTGCAGCTCTGGACCAGATGTAAGTAGGCATTAACAACCTTGTGGAAAGTAAAGCATGTTAATAAAAGATGTCAGTGTTAATCACAGCCAGGGTCTATGATGAACGTGGTGACTTAAAATTTTTATCGTCAACTTTCCTTTTTATGCAGGAATACGTCTTCATCGGCTAATTGTATTCGGCGCGTCGGCGCGCCAGCGCATCCATCTCATCCCAATATCACAAAAGTATTTACTCCCTGCATTAAAACGCTCAAAAGACAGCGATTTTCTTTATAATTTAAGCATTATCGATTATATTGAATTGACAGCCCAAGCCCGATTGTAATATTTTGTTAGGTGGATCCAGAAAATTTTCCCTAGGAGGTGGTGGCTTAAATAGCAAAGGGAAGAGGTCCGCGGCATAACTTTATAGTAATTTTACTATGTCAGTTTAGATAAATTTGAATTTACCAGGGATCTGGATCCCCTTTGATAAATGCATGCCTTACTACAAGATGTGCAAGAGTAATCCGAAATTTACCCAAATTTTGGAATTGACCTAGTACTTTCGATATCTCTCTCTCTCTCTCTCTCTCGTATATATATCTCCAAACTTTAATTATAGCATTCAAAATATATTGAGTGCTTTGGTTTTTATAAATTTATTTAATGTGGAACACATAGGCCTGGGAACAGGGGGAAGGGGCTTACACAGATAGACATCATATTAAACATTGGGGCGTAGGTTTAGCCCCCGCTTTCAACAGGCAATACGTTGCAGTGTAGTCGAAGAAGGGTAAGTGGTAGGTCAGATTTTTCAGGTTTTATTTTTTTTTTCATTCACTAACCCCCCCCCCCCTTTTCAATTTGCTTTCGACGCCAATGTAACAAATTAAAATTTACCAGTATTACGTTTTTACCGTAAATTCTAGAGTATAAACTCCTTTTAAAGACTTGATTTTCATGGCTATAAAGCTGCAATACATTAATATCAGTGTTTAAAAAATATTCCTTGTTACGGGAATTGTTACGTTTTAAAATAATAGTACTACTAAAACTATTAGAGGTCTGAGGATGGGGAGAAAGTTTAGTTACAGAAATGACTTTGCTATTAATAGCCCTTATAAACAAACTTTTGGTCAGAAAAATACCATTTCAATTTATTTGAAAAAAAAAATTGAACAGAGAAAAAGACTTACACTTTTTGGCATATCATTCTAAGGTTATGGTGAGATCATAACAAACCTTACCTTTTTGACTCTGTATAATCGTGTCATTTTCTTTTTATTTAATTCAAACAAACTTCCTTATGGAGCATAAATGAACATAACTTGAAAAAGTTGTGAACAACGCGTGAAACACCGTCATTAAAATCAACACCTATCAGAACTTTCAGTACTTTGATTAGTAGAGGATATCGAGCCCGATGCTTGATAAATTTTATAAACAAAATCTGTTGCGCGAGCGCGCCGACTACAATTAGCCTCTTCATCACCTACATACGAACTTTATATATATCTCACTTGATTCGATACGCAAAAGCATGCTCTAGGTATGAAAACAATTGATGATAAAACGTGATAAATTTTTGAGAAAGTTGATGGAACAAGAATATCAGCAATCTCGTTTAAAGTTTCCATTACGAAAGTTATACGGTAGATACAATGTCAGCAAATTCAATTCACCATTGAGTCATATGCTGACTGAGTTTTTTATACTTATTTTAAGTACATTATTTATACACTGAATGGACGACGGATTATCCGTTATTTCCTGATCATGACTAAAGGCACACGGCGGGTGTGACCGGTCGGCAGTGGATGCTCACTCCTCCATGGCATCTGATCCCGCCTCTGATGTTTTTGGGGTCCATGTTTGCCCTGCTCCTAATTTGTATTATTTCAGGGATTTCTGATCAAGAATACTGTCCTTCTTTATCTCCATAATTTCATTTAATTTAATTTATGGTGTAACCTATTGATTTTAAATACATGGAGAATTATAATCCCTAACTATTGAAGCACAATTTTAACAATGAATTTGGAAAGAATACTTATCCTTTTAATGTAATGCTGAATAAAATTTATTTTTACCTGGTCTGTTATCCAATTGGAATTCTGTAAAGACAGATCTTCGGATCCTATTTGGTAGAAACCAATTTTCCGAAGCTTTGTTGTATTTGAACCCATAGGTTTCTATTTAAATAAAAGGTATGTAAAATGAAAATATGTAATAGAGATTTTCACAGCTTGCAGTCTATATAATTTCCATACAAGATGTTTATTATTCCATTGGTGTATATTTAAAATGAGCGCAATGCCCTGTAAACGAACCAATATCCTCTGAAAAAAGTGCTTATATAAAGTTTTATCTTTCGAAATACTAACTTGAAAGAATCCTATCTCACTATCTACGCCCTGTTCCATTTCTTCATGTGGATACGTATCAATTGAGTAATAAATTAAAATTTAATATAACATTGCACAAGAGACACATTGGCCACACACTTATCTGAATAACTTTGGCTTTATTGTTCTTTACCCTATCCCTTTGGTTTACCAACTACCCCATTATTTAAACAATTTAAGAACTACACTACCCCCCAGAAAGCTTCAATATAAATTTCAGTTCTTTTGGGCCAGTGCTTCTTGGGAAGAAGATTCTTAAAGCAATTGTTGAATTATATTTTAATGTAAAACTTTAATTCCCTTGTGTGGTCGCCTCCTACAAAGGCTATTAATTGAAAGATTTAGAATCTTCTGTACCTCAGTAGGCTTCAATTTAAGTTTCATCTTTCATGATCCAGAAGATCTTCTAAAGAAGGTACTATTCTTCACCCAGGGTGTCCTAATTTGAATAGTTGAGAATAGACAATGTCCCAGGATCAGGCTCTGACAAATCCCATTGCCCGACGCCCGGGGCTAGTGAATTTTAGAGGCGAGCAAGTGAATTTTTAAAAGGCACTTTACCGTTAACAGTAGCTCGGTCGGTAGAGCGCTCGCTCCGTGATCGGGAGGCCGTTAGTTCGTATGTCGGCCGCGACTGACCCAGTCGATAAAATGGGTAGCAACTGTTCCTTCGCCTTGCGCTCGGCACTTTGATGTGAATGTTGAGGGTCCTTTGGATGAGACCTTAAAAACCGAGTCCCCGTGTTAGCGGCAGGCGGTGGCACGATAAAGATCCCTCACTGCTCATTGGCCCTAAGTGCCGAGTAAAGGTCAAAATTTGAAGCCCTTCACCGGCATACGGTGACGTCTCCATATGAGTGAAAAATTCTCGAGCGGGGTTAAACAATATACAATCAATCATTAAAAGGCACTTGCCCGCGGGCAAGTGTTTTAAAAAATAATCAATATTTTTGAAAATAACATATTTTTTCACAAAATTAAAATTATTTTGCTGTAAGAGTTATCTTCCTTTGTCACAATTTGTATGCGAACCAGTAGCCCTTTTCACAAAAATTCTTACGATTTATTTCTATCGTAAGAGAAAACGTACGATTTGTCGGGTTTCACAAAGATTCGTACGAGATTCTTAAGTGTGAAATCCGTCGTAACTTTACGACAGCCTCTACCCTCTCTTAAGTCTAAAATATTTATCATAAGTGTTAAATATTTGTCGTAAGATAGAAATAAATAAACAAACATGGTTGCGTTTTTGTTGTTGTTTGAGAACGAGAGTGCTATGCGAAGATAGAGAGTTTTTCAGGACAGAGGAAACCCTATCGACAACTTTACGGACACCGAGTTGATAGTGAGGTATCATTTTCCAAGCAGAGCAATAACTGGACTAACTGATTTAATAAAAGATAGAGTACAACATCCCACCTCTAGATCCCATGCCATCCCTGCACTTGTACAAGTAAGTTCTTCAATTATTTATAACTTTCTTGAACTTTTGAAAGAGGAGAGCTAACGGTAGTCAATCAATTCGTACCGCTACTTATTTTTGTAATGGGGTGTTTCGCCGCTGTTGGCGATTCGCCCTCTGAGACATTTCGCTTTTATTCTGAAATTTTATATATCCGAGGTGTGAAACAAAGGTACGCATGTGTTTTGCTGATTACTATTATGAAAGTTTCCATTAGAGATTGTTCTATCTCACGTATCCGTATACGTATCCGTATCCGTATCGAAGTATGACATGCATCCCGATCCCGATTCTTGAGGTATTCGATATATCCTTTCTGTGAATAATTTTTAAATAGTCTCTTTCTGTTTCCCTCTCTCTCTTAATACCACCCACATCCACTTTTTTCAAAACATAACCTTTTACTGCTGTTTACTGAAAGATTGCCCCCTTTAATATTTTGTGGCCATAAGTTGAAGTCGGGTTGTTTGGTATTGTATGAATTATGAGTGAAAATTATTTTGAAAGAATGTCAGAGTCGGTTCAGCCAAGTACGTTGTCAATCGGTTTTATCAACCCCTCCCCCTTTCAAAATACTGCATGCGTTCAATATTGCTGCATTCGAAATTCTGCCATTATATTTAAACTACAAAGCATAATAGCTACATGACATTTGTACTAATCTCCAGCGATTTGGAAAAATTAAAAACGAATGACTCAAATCTGTTTTGTTTTGTTTCTTTTGTTTTTCTTTTTTTTTTGGGGGGGGGGGGGATGGGTTCGATTCAGGTAAGATTGACCTCGACAATACATTGCACAATTCCTTTCATTCAACTTCTCGGTTCGCTGAGCGCAACGGTCTGAAAATTCACGAGATTTGTGAGTCGAACTAAAAGGGACAGCATGACAACACAGAATGGTAAATTGAAGCTAATTATTATTATAACTTTTTTTATAGTCTTGCAAATAATTATAATATTATATTCAACAATTTCAGAATACTTCGCACATTAAAATAAATCATATTTTTGACAGAGAAAAGAAAGAATCACCGTTTTTCGAAACAAGAGGTTCTCATTCTTCTTCGAAGTTACCTTATCCATCCTGCTGATTTTGAGACAATCTTAGAAGAGATGAGAGCAAATGTCAGCCAGTTTAGTTCAGATATTCAGGAGATGTATCACCAGGAAGACGATAAAAGGCTACTTCAGAGAATAAGAGAAAAGTTTTACAGAATCAAAAACACTATTAGAACTGAAAAAGACTCAGATATTAGGTATACCCTAAATGTACTCCAGCATGCTAGAGGTTCACGGCGAGATACTTTTGACTTGGCGCCGCGTAACCTCTAGCATCCATTGTAAAAATTCTCGCCGCTGAAACCCCAAGTGGAAATGAATTATTTTTTTAAGAAATAAGGCTTTGTATATTAACGAATGGTATGAAATAATAAAATACTCAATATTTACGATAAAACGTACGCATAAAATACTGTTAACCTCTCGTATTAGCAATAAATCCATTATTTTTTAAATCGAAGCAGAAATTGAAACAAGTCGTCTGTTTAAAATTCAGAAATGGAATTCAGAAAATCTGACGAAACGAAACTAGTGTAATGCAACGAAAATTTCGTTTTCTGACAACCAATCCGCAAAATTAATATGAAGTCAAATCGAAAGTACTTCTGGTGACAAATTGGAATAATGACAATTTTCATTAATTAACAATAATGCACACTGAATAAAATGGATTTTATTATTTCTTGTGGCTTTCATAGCCCATGCAAACACGTAGGTACCTGAAAATTACTTGTTAACAGTTTATTTCACGCATAATACGTTCCGCCCAAAATCTCAGGCGGAACGACCTCGTTAAAAAATGGCCTTCGGATGTAAGAGTCCGAGGTATATAAGGAGCGAAGGGACGTTAACCGAGGCTCTTACTTGTAGGAGTAACCCTAAATGATGATCATTTTTTAAAGCATTGACCCCCTCCCCCATAAGCCATTCATAATCTTCTATTAAATTTTAATTTTTAGGACGTTAGCCTTAGTCATTATATTTCAAAATTTCATAATTTATGCATGGTATATTTTGATGCTTCTGATAGAATTGCGTTGGTGAAATCTGACTAAATACTTCAATATCTATTTTCAAACGATGTGTATTATTTGTTTATAGACAGTGTCTCCAAGATATTGTGAATATGGAGAAGAGAAACAGCTCCACAGTGAACTCTTCTTGCGTCAGCTCCCTCTTGACAGACACCACTGGCTCCAGGAACCCCCGGGAATTGACCAGCACCAGTTAAACCCGACCATCAACAAGCTCTCTGGGGAATCCCCGACCATCGAAGAAATCTCGTTCTACCAAGGAAATAATCAGAGAAAACGAAAAGTTAAAAAACAGACTTTTGACTTATTTATGCAAGAATAAGAATAAGCTCGTAGGTGTGAGTTCTGAATCATCCTCATCTTCAGAATCTGATTAGACTACACTGTAACTTGCTTCTATGTAAGACTTTATCCTTAATTAAAGTCTACTTGATATAAAACTTGTTTTATTTGAAAAAGGGGGAAGGATTCCGATTTCAACGCAGTAATAGTTTTCACAAGTTAGAGTGATCTGCCCTTTGATTTAGAATATTTAATAAATGACAAAATTTGCAATAAAATAAGGTAAGCTTATAAAAAATAAACAATGATGTGGTTTTGTTTCTTGGGGCTTCATTTTCTTTAAGCATTTTACATGAAGCATTGCAAGTATTCAATCTTGAAAGTGAATTTAATAAGCTCGAAGAATAAGTACAACAATTTTGTCAATATGTAAAAAAAAAAAAGATATTGGGAGACCCCCCCCCTCCCTTCATGGCATATACGCATTTCTACGATTCTGACTTGAAAAACAAGTATAGTGTGAACAATCATTCATAACTTCATTAATACTGCAAATATCAGAATAATTCTTGCACCGTTAGAAAGAGAAAATAATTGGATAAAATAATATATTCAGAACAATGTTTCACTGATTGTACTATTTTTTGCTAGCTCGAGTTAAACTTTGTGCACTATTCAAGCGATTTTGTGATTATCAAAATCAGTGCAGCGGTAACACGTAATTTGTTAAAATGCTAAATTCTGGTTATTACCCCCCCCCCCCCCCCCTTCCCCCGAAAAGAATACTTAATGAGGCTGGGTGGTCGTGGCCATTTTTAGACTATTTCTATGTACTTTAGAAGAAGAATTCCATATAAAGATATACAAAAATGATCAAATTTAAAAACTAATATGTATGAAATTTTTCTTTGTCAAATGATAGACTTAGTTGATAGCTAAAGATATCAAATCTAAAAATTTAACATATCTGGTTGGTATTACTTTTTTAATTTGTTGACCCCCCAGCCTCCTTAAAATTGATTTATAAAAAAAATTCAACGTGTTCATAATTTTCAACACAATAATTAAATAATCAATACTTTTAAAAATTCAGACTTGTGCAGATCTATATATCCCCCCCCGAATTTGCAGTGACTATACTGAATCAATTAAAAATCACGTTGACATCAATCACCCATCCACCCCCTCCCGAAAACGAAGACCCCATCATCAACACCACGATTTTTTATTCTTGGAAATATATTAATTTTAAGGAGTTTTGTTTTCTTTCTATATTTTAATTTTATTATTATTTTGGGAGGAGGGAAGAGGTGGTTGTCTTTTTTTTTCTTGGATAAATACATTTGAAAAATAAATCTATTTTTTTATTTCATGAAATTTCAGGGTTGTTTTTTAATGGGTTGATCGCCCCTTAAGAAATTCCTGGATCCGCGCCTGTAAGAGTTGCTTAAATATTTATTGACCCGTAATGACCCCCTTTATTTAGAAGGAAAAAGTTTATTATTGAGAAGTATCACCCTTATCGGAACCTCTTTTCTCGACGAAGACTCCTTTGTATCATAAAAGGACACTATACAATAGGACCACGATTGCGCACGGCCCTATTTGGTACCACGTGGGTATAAATATAGGAATTTTAACCGATTTGTCACAACTCGTAGATCGTCCATAAAAAAAGAAGAACAAAACACTGGTATACAGGGAATATTACTGGTATTTCTTAGCGAAATGGAAGGAGACTCACTTGCATATTTGTTGCTTTCTGTTTATGATTCCTCGTTTCACCATACAAACATGATATCACATTTACTTCTGATGTTAGAGGCGTTCGAAGTGAATGAACACGAAACAGAAATTCGTGATGTTTTGATGATGATTTTTTCAGTACTTGACCTGCCCAGTTTGAGTACATTTTCCAGCAGGAACCTTTTGTTTTTTGATGATGTAGACCCAATAAGATGTAGGAGGGGAAGGGATGTTTTTTCAGATTTATCTCAGAACAGGCGTCTGTTCTTTGACGGAACTGGTGAGACACCTGAATCATTTACGGAACTTTGTGGTCTTTGCAGTCTTATGTTGGGTCATTACCGACAAAGATATGGTTTGAACAACAGAAATAAGATTTTGTTGACACTACTATGGTTGAAATCCTACCCTACATGTACGAGTCTGTCATATATTTTTTCAATTTCTGTATCATCAGCTCGTCGTATTGTAAATTTAGTGTGGCCAATTTTGCATGCTGTTTTAAGAGAAAACATATCTTGGCCATCGAATAGAGAATGGCATCGCCGAAGGGGTGTGTGGAGACAGTTGCCTCAAGCAGTAGGAGCGATTGATGGCACATCACATCGCATATATATACCATCAAATAAACCCCAAAGGCTTTATTATAGTGGGCATCGTAAATTTCACTGTGTCCACACACAGGTTGTCATTGACAATAGCTTAAGCATCTGTCATGTAGAATCGGGATTTCTGGGCCATAATAACGACGCCCAAACATTTCGAATGATGACATCCATAGGGGTTGGTAAAACACTGGATTTTCCAAGAGGTTGCTATCTTTTGGGAGATTCAGATTGTATATATCCTTCCAGACACCCAATTGTCACCCCGTTCACTGCAGCTCAGTTACGTCGTCAACCAGAAAATGTTAGAAGAGAGTATCAGAACGTTAATAGGAAAATTCGCAAATACCGGGTCTATGTAGAACACATAATCAAGTTGATTAAAATTTTCAGAGTCATTTCAACTTTATTTCGCCATTCCCGATTACATATCAGTGACATTGTCTGTCTTTGCGCATGTTTAGCGGCAAGACGAACAAAATTGTTCTTCTTATAAACTATGTCCCCCTCCCCATAGTGCAGTATTTGGTTGATTTTATTGTCTCTGTCGCATATTTTTTACTCATATGGAGACAATTTGCCGGTGGGTCGCGAGTTGCAAAATTTGACCTTTTTTCGGCACTAATGGCCATTGAGCAGTATGGGATCTTTTTCCTGCCAACACCTACTGCGGCACAGGTAAATGCTCTCATTCTAAGGAACGGTCTCCAAGTCCTACAGTGGGATTCGAACCCGCGACGTAAGGATCAATTTCTTACTTAATTCGCGACTCTACAGCAGACGTTATAAGCAATGCACCACGTGGGCGACTAATGTAATGGTTTTGAAGATATAATGTTAATTTTGAATAAAACAGTTAATTACTTACATGCTCATTTTATGATTACTCATTAATAAATAATAACGACATACACCAGTTTAATGCACATTTATACTGAAATAATTATCATAACCCCCATGCTGTACTGCCAGTTAATAGGATTTATTTAAAAGGGGTATGAGAAAAAGCATTTGAGTTAGACATCGGGATCGAGATGCTTCTCATACCTCGATACGGATACGGATACGGATACGTCAGATAGAACAATCTCTATTGAAAGACATACCCCCTCCAATTTTTGTACAGTAAGCAGTTAGCTTAAACCCTTTTGCCTATACTATGGTATCCGGATAGGGCCATTTGCAAAAGCTCATCAGCGCGTTCAGAAAAACACGCCGTCGCGCTAACACACAAGACGCTGTCACGCTAACACGAGTTCGCACAACACGCCGTCGCGCTAACACACAACGCGCTGTCACGCTAACACGAGTTCGCACAACATGCTGTCACGCTAACGCGATTTCAAACAACGCCGTCGCGCTAACACACAACGCGCTGTCACGCTAACACGAGTTCGCACAACACGCTGTCACGCTAACGCGATTTCAAGCAACACGCCGTCGCTAACACACAACACCCCGTCGCGCTAACACAACTTTGCACAACGCGCCGTCACGCTAACGCACTGCAAAGTTGTTGTGTAAAGTTGTGTTAGCGCGACGGCGTGTTGTGCAAAGTTGTGGTAGCGCGACGGCGTGTTGTGCGTAAGCGTTACGGCGCGTTGTGTGTTAGCGCGACGGCGTGTTGTGCAAAGTTGTGTTAGCGCGACGGCGTGTTGTGTGTTAGCGTGATGTCTTGTTTATCTGAACGCGATGTCGCGCTAACGCAAATGGCCCTATCCGGACACCATACTATACACATAAAAGTATCAAGTTTTTACAATTATTTATTGGCTGAAAAGGGACCCCCCCCCCTCTTTGATGTAGAAAAATATCAAACTTGTATAACTTTTTAGAGGGCTATAGGCATCTAATGCCAATTATTACAAGCACTTAGTAGCTGTCTTCTCTATCAGGAAAATGGGTAAAAAATGATGTAATATATATATATAAAGCATTTACATGCATTCATAAATGAGTATTCATATCAAAATATCTATTAATGGTCTAAAGTATTTGTTGATTTTTGCCGCGAAAACATGTTTTATTGATTGTAAAAAATACCACGCATTTCAATTAAATCCTGGACACGCATTGAAGGCTTAATTCATTGCTACATTCAACAAACTACAATTAACATAACAAACACTCGACAGTAATCCTCAATGTTGAAAAAAAATCTTGCAATTTTACCATCTTACCATTTTCGGCCATATTCGTAGTGCAATTTCAAACACATGCCCTGCACAGGGTGTAGAAGGTGTACACCAAAAGTGTACACTTTTTCACTTGATTACGGAAAAGTGTACACCGGGTGTAAGGTGTAGACAAATCAGGCGCGCACAAAGGCTCAGAGAGTTAATGCTATGGCTATTTGTGCTGTGTGCGGTGTGCGTTAACTTTTTAGAATATGCACCATAACTCAAGAACCCCTTGGCCAATCAGTTTCAAATTTGTTACAGGGTATCTTTGTCCCAAGGGCTACCATCTATACTAAAATAAGGTTTGGGACCTTAAAACAAGGGGAGATAATCAGGAAAACAAAACCAAAAGTACTGGTTGCTAAAAAATCTTCTTCTCCAGAACCACCAGAGAGATTTTCAACAAACTTACATACAAGGATCAGGATATGTTGAAGATTAAAAATTGTTCAAGGCATGACCCTGGGGCAAAGGGCGTGGTCTCAAGGTCACTTCTAAATTGACCTAAATTTACAATTAATAAAAACGTTTATATTTTGCTTACTATAAGGACTAGGGTCATCAAATCTTGTAAGTTGATGCATCTTAGGACTTCACATCATGTTAACTCAAAAGTAGGTCACGGTGACCTCCTTTTTTAATTTTGCGGGCATTTGTTTTCAAATTGATTTGAAGGCATATTTTGGACACTTTAAGGCCTATGATCATCAAACTTTGTCAGTTGATGCATCTTGGGTCCTTGAACAACGTCAACTTAAAACTAAGTCACCGTGACCAACTTTTTGAATTTTATGACTTATCCTTGTTTAAACATTTAATCCCATTATTTCAGACACTGAGAGGGTTGGAATCATCAAATCTTGTAAGTTGCTGAATCTTGGGACCTTACAACATATTTAAGAAAAAGTCACTGTGACCTACTTTTAGAATTTTGCAGGCATTTGTTGTCAAATTGTTTAATAGGCATATTTTGATTACCTTCAGACCTACGATCATCAAACTTGATCAGCAGATTCATCTGGGGACTCTGAAAATGTCGACCAAAATGTAGGTCACGGTGACCTACTTTCGACATTTTATGGCTATATTTAAGTATCTTAAGTATTTATTGGCGTAGAATCATCAAACTTTGTGAGTTGATGCATCTTGGGGTTTCGGAGATTGACGACTAAAATGTTGGTAACGGTGACCTACTTTTGACATTTAATGGCTATATTTAAGTATCTCTGGTACTTATTGGCTTAGAATCATCAAACTTAGTCAGTTGATGCATCTTAGGTTTTGGAAGAGTGACGACCAAAAAGTAGGTCACGGTGACCTACTTTTGACATTTTATGGCTATATTTAAGTATCTCTTGTACTTATCGGTTTAGAATTATCAAACTTTGTTAGTTGATGCCTCTTAGGTTTTCAGATAATGTCGACGTAAAAGTAGGTCATGGTGACCTACTTTTGAATATCTCCGGTACTTATTGGCTTAGAATTATCAACCTTGGTCAGCAGATGTATCTTGGACTTTGAAAAATGTCGACTAAAAAGGTCATGGTGACCTACTTTTGACATTTTATGGCTATATTTAAGTATCTCCGGTACTTATCGGCTTAGAATAATCAAACTTTGTCAGTTGATGCATTTTGGGTTTTCCAGGAATGTAGACCAAAAAGACATGTCGATAAAATTTTCAATTTTTAAGTTCGCCCACATTTCTGCCGAACGCTAATCAAAAGCGTCCTCGTTCTTGTTCATGACAGGAAATTAACTTGATGCTTTCATAATATACATGTTATGCACGTAATTGTAGAATTAATATAAAATAAAAAATGTACCTGTGGCAAGCTTGGTATTTGCATCCCATATCTTTCCATGGCGCTTTCCTGAGTAGCTATTTTATTTATATGTTGACATGCTGTTTTCTGACACTGGACTTCGAGGAATGGACCCAAGCCAAAGTTAATATCCCCATGGAATGAGAAAAATGGAGAGAATGCCACAAACTTCACAACCTTAGATGACATCTGCTTATATCCCTAGTTCTACTACCCTTCTCCCTTCTCCCCATGCAGTGCCATATCATTAGAAAGAAAAAAAGTGTTGTTTGCATTAACAAAAGGTAATTAATCAATACATGTAATAATTGTGCTTTGATCATGTAATAAAATTTAACCAATATTAATTTTTTTTTTCATAATTCAAATAAGAATTCTAAATCAAAGTACTGAAAGTACTGATAGACGGAGGCTTGGAATGAACATGCTTGTTTGTCTCTTTGGGAATTCTTTATTCATATTCTGACCCCAACATTTGCCTAAGGGTAGTTGGCCATATCTTTTGAAAAGTAGATACCAGGACATTAATACTTCATATATCTTTTTTTGTGGAAAGACTTTTCATTGGATATTAACAAACTTGACCTTTTGACCTTGACCTTCGATATTCTATACTTATGAAAAAACTTTAACCTTGGCCATGACTTTTGAATGGTAAGGGATATATATAGGGGGGGGGGGTGGCAACAGTGTTTCACAAACACATCTTCTTCATTTATGTAACCGTGGTCTAATGTTTAATTATGTAATTTACTGTATTCCTATTTTTCATCAAAAGGACAAACCAATCTAAGTGCAATAAACTATATCAATTTCAATTCTTTAGTGACTCGTGGTAAGAGCTTCCTGAAATGTGAGAAAGCCAAAAAGTACTTTAGTATCTCTAACTCTTCAGGACTAAAAGGAGCTGAGATACAAGCATTCAGATATAACAATGCATAGATCTACATGCACATTCAACTTTTAATTAATAGTTCTGTTGTGTTGGGTATGAACATAAAGAAGATCCAAATATTTCCAACATAATGAAAAATATCAAGCAGAACAAACGCCTGTTTGGGTGCAGATCTTGAAATGTACTAAGCTCTACAGTATTTGTTGTCCAGTGCACATTAATCCTGACTTCCAAATTCTTAATTGACTGGTGATACCTTTAGAAACATTTGCATCTAGGTGAAAGTTGAATCCGCAAAATATGCCATCCCATTGTTCAAGTTTTATAAAGTGATTACACCGCCTTGACTAGATATTGTGGATTCAACGATACCCTAATATCCAGTATTATACGCGATTTTACGGATAATACCCATTTTCGTTGAAAATCCTTCCCGTTTCAGAGGCGGATCCAGCCACTCTTGAAAGAGGGGTTCCAGGGTTGTACTGTCCATATACCCCCCATACACACTCTCAAGCAAAGATTCACACACACGTATGGAAGATCTTAGGTTTCGGTAAATAATATCTGTTTACGTCCATTTATTTCTTTGGTCCCCCAGTCCGAATTTAAAGAAAAAATAAAAAAAAATGCTGAAGCCTTAATCAAAATTGAATGGATTTGCAGCATTTCCAAAGAGTACAAAGAATTTTCTTTTGGTGTTTGAAAGAAAAAATCCTTTGTGGATGCAGGTTGGGTTTAAAACAAAGAGTTGCATGTTAGTTCCTTCATATGATAAGATTAAAACGGTTCATATAATACAGAACCGTTTTAATCATATCATTTGAAAGAAAAGTGAGTGGAAGAAAATTAATGTGTGAGAATCTATCTATTCAATACATAAGTTAGACGTACAAATATATGTATTTTTATTTATTCTCGGAAAACGTTTCATTCTCTCTCTCTCCACTAGACAGAAAATAAAGTGGGCTTCCAATTCCCGGACCCCCCCCCTCCCTTGGATCCGCCAATGAACCGTTTACAAGCATTCACCCATCCTTGACACTTTTTCAATATCTCTCCAAAGTTTGGGAAATCTAATAAATTCAACTCCTTGCATATATTTTTTGTGGGCATACTTTTGAGTCAATATTGCAGATTCCATGACAACAGAGTTTTATTGCATCCTTTTTTGCACAGGTTAGCCATAATATTACTAAATTTACACCACAAAGTAAGATTCAAGCCACTGTTTTGGTTTTGGTCATGTAAACATAGAAACATGTCGGGCAGTTTGTCCCATCTAACTTCTGAAACATGTGATAAGGAATTCTAAAAATAGATGCAGCAGAGCTATAAACAGACAAGCCGCAGCTCTTTGCTGAGTCAGTGAGTGAACATTTAAGATATGTCAGTTTCAATGAAACAATGATGCAGATTTCTTCTATCTAGGTAATGTAGGGTATTATTGTGATAGGACCTTCGCAAACTAATTAAAACCCCCCAGGTGAGGTGAAAGGTGTGAGATAATTATAGGTCCATGAGAAAAAAAAGAATTATGTATTGTATGTGGAAAATATTGTGACAGAATTAGATTAATTGCATCAAAAGCAGATGCAGAGAACTGCACTCGGTGATCTGTTTTGGTTCCCCGACAATTTAAATTCTATGTCAGCGAAAGTTTTTATCAGCCAATGAGCGTGTCAGCAGCGGACTCTAAACATTACTGATCACCTATTTGTTTACAGCACATCTCCGATATCAGACAGGCAGGCCAGTTTATCAAAGTTTAGCCTGGTTCCCTGCCCCTGTTTTGCCTCATGTACTCCTGCCTTGGAAAGGATGAGCCGGGGGACCAAGCTAATCAAAGTTAACGTGATTAGCCGCTAGATGGCGATCGCAAATTCCCTTCCGCCGCAGCTGAGCGGTACCAATAGAGCGGAGGCTAAGCCTCCGTCTAAAAATATTTGGCAGTCAACGCAATCATTACCAGTTTACATATCATTCTTTATTGATGCATTAAAGTGATTCAGCAGTTGAGGAGGTTACATGTCACTGCAATTGTACATCAGTATATGCAGCTGGATTTGGTTAGATTCTATATCCCTCGATCTCTTTATCTGTGTTAATCGGTTTACAGTATGTTCATATGTACTGCTTACGTAGGCAACGATTTTTTGTGCCAATATTTATGTAAATTTAAAACAACAAGAAATCTGCGAGCGAATGCTCACTAGTAATACCCCCGCTCTGATGTAAATAAGCACTTTCATGTTGATATATATACACAAGTTCAATTACAGGCAGATACACAGAAAAATATGAAGTTGACATTAGATTCATATCAAAATTAATCCCACCATATGGCATGCCTCAACAAAGGGTGTAATAAAATTTCAAGCATCCGCTATGAATAGCTAATGAGTAAACTGTGACGAAAATGTGTTATGTGTAAAACAGACAGATGCACAGACAAACAGGAAGTTGATATCCAATTTGACAAAAAAATGTATCCCAAGATATGGCATACCTCAGAAAAGATTTTGTTAAAATTTCAAGCATCTGCAACGAGTAGTTGCTGAGAAAACTGTTATGAAAATTTCTTATGTATGAAACAGACAGATGCACAGACAAACAGGCAGTTGACATCGAATTTAAGTGAAAATGTATCCCACCATATGGCATGCCTCAGAGAAAATTGTGTTAGAATTTCAAGCATCTACGATGAGTAGTTGCTGAGTAAACTGCGTCGAAAATTTGTTATGTATGAAACGGACAGACCCACAGACAAACAGGAAGTTGACATCAGATTTGAGTGAAAATGTATCCCACCATATGGCATGCCTCAGAGAAGATTGTGTTAAAATTTCAAGCATCTACGATGAGTAGTTGCTGAGAAAACTGTGACGAAAGTTTGTGAAGTATGAAACGGACAGACGCAAAGACAAACAGGAAGTTGATATCTGATTTGAGCGAAAATGTATCCCACCATATGGCATGCCTCAGAGAAGACTGTGTTAAAATTTCAAGCATCTACGATGAGTAGTTGCTGAGAAAACTGCGACGAAAATTTGTTATGTATGAAACGGACAGACCCACAGACAAACAGGAAGTTGACATCAGATTTGAGTGAAAATGTATCCCACCGTATGGCATGCCTCAGAGAAGATTGTGTTAAAATTTTAAGCATCTACGATGAGTAGTTGCTGAGAAAACTGTGACGAAAATTTGTGAAGTATGAAACGGAAAGAACCACAGACAAACAGGAAGTTGATATCTGATTTGAGTGAAAATGTATCCCACCATATGGCATGCCTCAGAGAAGATTGTGTTAAAATATCAAGCATCTACAATGAGTAGTTGCTGAGAAAACTGTGACGAAAATTTGTTTCGGACGGACACACAGACACACGGACACACAGACACACGGACACACGGACAGACACACAAGGGTAAAACAGTATACCCCCCTCTCCTTCGGAGCGGGGGTATAACTACAGAAATAATAGATTCTAGTTTAAAGCATTACCTAGAATTTTCTGAGTCGTTAAAGGAGATCGATTCACATCATAATTATGGTCTAAATTCACCCTAATTTCTGCCCAATGATTCGTGACAACTGAGATTTTTTCCTGTATTGCGATGTTTTCTTTGAGAAACCTTAATTTTTTTTCAGTCAGACGATTGTTTACATTTAACCTCACTGATGCGGCATATGTCGTAAACAGTATATTTTCGATAAATTATAAATATAAGAATGAAAAAAATTAAAAATATTAGTTTTATATGTAATGTATTATTCTTACATTATAGTTTTATGTACAGAACTACCGGTATTCATGTACACAACTTGTTAAGTTTACGACATTTATGAGTAGGGTGATCCGTTGTTGTTAAAATATCGTGAGTACAAGTACCTTAATATAAGATAATATCCAGTATTTACTGTTTTTTGACTTTTTCACCTTTCAGGTTTCGAAGATGATCTATTAACTGCTCGGGGATTTTTTTCGCCCGTTTGAATAATCTATATAATTTTTAAACTGTTAAAATAAATCAAATTATGTACATGAATCCTGCCAAGAAAAAAACGAGCAATTAGACCTCTGATTGTTATGAATTTTTCTTCGTAAATTATAGCGTATTGTTTATTTTTTTGTCTCACATTTTTCGATTGGTGTGAATTATAACAAAGGAAGTAGAACATTCTTAATTAACAAGAGAATATCTAGAACCTTTAGTTTATAAGGACTCGAGTATTTACTGATTACAAATTATACTGCAGTGAAATGGTCAAGGTAAATCAAATCAGAACTATAATTAGTTATGTATTATAAAAGGTGCAAAATAATATTTTTTCCCATTCTTGTCTTTGGAAGCACATCAAGATAGAGAACCCCTCTGAATGATAGAAGATATAAATGTTTTTGGCGGTAGGTCATCTGAATTTTTCTCATATCTATAATATTTTTTTAAAAATATTTTTTGACATCTTATTTTTTTAATTTAAAAAAGCCGTTTGAAAAAAAGTATTCTTTAGAATGATAATCTTCATTCACTTGAATTATTATTTTTTGTTTGTTATGAAGTTTAAAAAGTACAGACATAAAGTGTTTAATTAAAGATTCTTTCTCCTCTTATTTGATGAATATCTTTCATTGATTAGATAGACCTTGACATAAATTTTGTTAAAACGCGGCTTATATGTTAAACTAAAAAATGCACGTTAGCGGGTTGCGAGATTATTTCAGTTGTTCAAGTTATTACACTGTAATAAATTGTCAAATTGATAAGTCAGGTTTTAAAGTTTAGAATTTATTGTAGTTCCAGAAATATGAATTTCACAAATATAATTTAGAACAAATTTCGTAGATGGAACAAACTGAATTTTACAAAGAATTTCTTAAAAGTGTCTCACTTACAAACTCACTCACATCTAATCTTTGACAACTCCGCCCACTTTCGTACTAACCAGCCAATTAAATTAAGGATAGAAAATTGCAAGAACAGGGGGAATTCGTATGACATTAATTTACAACACTGAAATTAGGTAGAGCTAAGCATAACAAATTCAAAGAACACGATCCTAAGATCTAACCATAAAGTTGATAACAAGTATGAGCAAATGACATTGATATCGTGAAACAGGAAAGAGATGTCAAGAATTAGATATTGGTAACATGTGCAAAAATGCCTTTCCTAAACATTAAATGAAAACAATTAACTTTCAACTACAGATGTCAAACAAGACCGAAAAGTAATAGACAATTATGTAAAAAAATATTCATAATTAATAATTTGTCATTTAGAAACCCTTATAACCCATAATCATAACAACACAACCCATGTTAAGAAATGCATGATTGATTGTTGGTTAGTCCCTTTTGAGAATTTTGCACTCATAAGGAAACGCCACAACTTGGAGAACTACAAATTTTGTCGTATATATGGAACACGCGGCCATAAGCAAGGAGAGATCTTTTTCGTGCTAGCTTCTACTGCGATACAGGACCCCGTTTATACGAGCATACGGTTTCATCCGAAAAACGGTCTTCATGTCCATATGGATTTCACACCCGCTACGAGATCTGATTGCATCAGATTTATATTTTTTGTATCAATGTTTTATTTTCACGGATCAATTAAACAAATTGTGTAAAAGTTAAATTTAACAGCTTAATCTTTTTTTTTTTGCTCATCGATCAGGAGAATAAACGCATGATGTATAAAAGCTGTAGGTATCCTTCGTGTTTGCTGTTCCCCTGTCAGTTTTATGCAATTTTTAATAAATGTTTGCAGATATTTAGCTTATTCGTTTGATGTACGCCAGTGTAGCACGATGAGCTACAGAATTATTTCACATTCCGTTTCACTTTACATTATGATTTTTTAAGAAGTCATGGTTATTTTAATGCTGGAGGTTTTCTCCAATGCTATTTTAAACCATTGCAGATACATAGCTGATGTTCAGTAATCAGGGATTTATCAAGGCTGTTTATGCTACCGGTAAACGGTACCTTTCCCCTCTTCAAAAAGGTGCAAAAATTCCCCTTTTTCAGATAGAAAATTCTCCGATTAAACGGAGAATATTAAAAACATCGTTCTGAAATTTTCCTTTTTTGTCCGATTGAAGTTAAACAGGATATCCTAATTTACCATCCTAGTCATTCAAACGCTTTTAGAAGAAAAAATGAATTATTCAAGCTTTTATTTGATTTTGATCGGTAAACATGTGCCAAGTCCATGGTGTCGAAAGATACGTATGCGATTGCAGAGTTAAAAAGAAAAGTGTAGATGAGTAAGATAGAGCTTATATCACTATGAATCGGAAGAATGGAGTAACAACAAAAACAATGTTAGTAGTAAAACATGAAAAAAAGAATTGATTTGTGAGAGATATTTAGGGAAAAATTACATAAAGTCCTGACCTGGTTTAATTTTTTTTTTTTTTTGTTATTCAATATTTTGTCTAAAAAGTGAAGTTTTTGTGGCCTTTGTAAAGGTCTACAAATGACCCTCAGAAGCTCTAAGAATGCAGGATTTTGATCCATTTATTTAAAAATTTTCCGGGGGGGGGGGGATGCCCCTGGACCCCCCTAGAATAGTCGCGCCTCCGGCGCTCAAATCGAGCCTGTGGCTCTCATTTCTCCTCTTTACATATAAAACGGTAGTAAAACAAAATAGTTAGATAAATTCCTGGAATTTGAGTTTATCTGCATGAGGTATAGATCATCCTTGCATTTTTTTCCGCTTAAATGATATTGAAGGAATCCTGCCATTTTAAATGCAAAAGAGATTACACTTGCCGGTAAGGACTGCATGATGTAATACTCCTGGAATGCTTGTTTAAGACGTGCTTAGTCAGTCCAATGCCTCAATTTACTTTCAAATCGCCGTCATGTTATTTAAATATGTTAATCAGTTGCTCTGTTCCCGTTGTTTAAAGGTATTAGTCACAATGAAAATCTATCATTTTTATGGACATATTTAAAGAAAAAACATTGAAACACCCTACCCTCTCAATTTTCGGGTTCATATTGACATCTTGATTTCTGTTTTAGAACGACTATAGTCCGAAATATCTGATGTTTTGCAGGCTTTTTAATGATTTTGATAAGTTTATGAAAAAAAAAATTGCTTTCAAATCTATGTATAGAAAAGAATGATTTCTGCTGGGTTGTGTTAAGAATATTTCTTTATTCAAATGAATTAGAAATATTAATTTGCTCGGAGAATGAAACATTCTTTCGAAGTTCGATATGGAATATTAACACCAGTGTATTTTCCAGCGTTAATCCCCTTCACGTAATGAAACATTTCATTCTCGTCATCTTCTTTATCAACACTTTTACAAGATTAATTATGTGACTGGTTACGCTAATGACATTTCTAAAACGAAGTGTGATTTAGACGTGAAAAGTTGGAAACTAATCATTTATTTTTCTTAGAACATGAAAAGTGCCAAGAAATCTCAAAGTATTAGAAGTTACCAAAATACTAATACATGTATTACATAACACAGGAAGAAACAAGACCTTTCAGTTAAAACTGAAAGGCGGCTTTTAGTGACTTTTCAGTAGACATTCAGCCACTGAATGGCACATACATTTCAGTGACCTTTCAGTCACATTTCAGATACATTTCAGTCAGCATTCAGCTGACACATTTCCGTCAACTTTCAGTGACCTTTCCGTCAACTTTCAGTGACATTTCCATCAACTTTCAGTGACCTTTCCGTCGTCTTTCAGTGACCTTTTCGTCGACTTTCAGTGACCTTTGTGTTATCTTTTAGTGACCTTTCTGTCGACATTCAGTGGTGGATTTTCATCCTGTGTAAGTTACATAAGAAACTAATAGTAAAGTAAGTTATAGAACAAAAAAAAACAATACATGTAATAAACATGGCTTCATTAAGCTATTATTTTACTATTTGAAAACTTAATTGTTTAAAAAAACATTATTATAATTAGGGGTCTATGAAAGCAATATTCTAATATTCCAAAACTAAATTATTTAAAGAGGTTTCTTTAAAGTTTCTACTATTAAATAATACTATTTTTTTTAAAGCACACTTTTTACTTATGATGAGATGTAGGGTTTTTAAATACATCATTTGATATTGAATGTTGAAAACTTTCAATCCGAAAACTTAAGCAAAATTCTTATGTTGTTTTCTTTTTTTTAATGAAATTTTGATTGAATGAGTATAGCTTGATGGGGTCTATGCGTATTTGCAATTTTTGATCGACCAATACATATTCGTGCAATGATCACTTATTACTGTTTTCTTTGAAGTAATAATAAAGAGTAAGTAATTATTAATAATTGTTTTTACTCATTTTAGACGTAAAAGCTTTTTTTTCAATTATTTAAACCTTTTTTATTTTTAAAATAAACATTTTTATGCGTTTGATGTTCAGTTCTACATTTAGATATATCACCGATTTATTGTGGATTAACAAAGGTAATTTCCATTCTTATATCAATAACATATACTGTAAACAAATTTTTATTCGCGACAACTTTATTTCGCGATTTAACAGGGGTTAACTAGTTCGCAACGATTTATTTTCGCGATCAAGTCTCTTTGGATCTGTTGTTTATAGACACATTTACGTTAAGGACCGGTTCGCGGCGAGAAATATTCGCGATGACGAGGCTCTCGCGAACTTCGCGAAAATTTCTCGCACGCGAATAAAAAGTTGGTTTACAGTATCATTGTAAGCTAGAGATTAAGGACAGATGATACAAACAAATTTTTTCTTTGAAAAAGATTAAATATCATGTCAAAAGTTTAGAAAAGTGGATGGTTCTTAGATTTTTTTCTCCGAAGAACTGGAATATGAAAAAAAAACTTGGAAAATATTAGTAATCTTTCAATGAAAACACAAATATAGACAAATCACATTCAGTAAAGGTTTACAGGTGAAAATAAATTTCAGAATATGTTATCCTGGCGTTAAAAGTGTAATATAAACCTTAGAAAAATATACCGAGCCAGGTGAATTTTAGGAGGAAGATCGAAATTACAAAAAATTGGCAATATCACATAGGCTGATTTTAACCATTTAGCTTTTCCTAATAAAATTCACCTGGCTCGGTATATTTTTCTTAAGTTTATATTACACTTTAAGCGCCATGATAACATATTCTGAAATTTATTTTCATCTGTAAACCTTTACTGAATGTGCTTTGTCTATATTTGTGTTTTCATTGAAATATTACTAATATTTTCCAAGTATTTTTTTATATTCCAGTTCTTCGGAGAAAAAAAATCTAAGAACCATCCACTTTTCTAAACTTGTGACATGATATTTAATCTTTTTCAAAGAAAAAAATTGTTTGTATCATCTGTCCTTAAAGTAACCACAGACTCTACCACATCTGTTTCATATCTGGATATTTTTACTTGAAAAGAGACGTTAGTGATAAACGTTTCTTTCGTCAACTTTCCTTTATAAAGCAGCGCATTACTTTCTTCACCAACATACGGAGTTTATATAACTCAGTTGTTCCGATACACAGAAACATGCTCTACCGCAACGCATGGACAATTTCTAAAACAAGATAAGTTTTTGACAAAAAAGTTGATGAAATAAGAATATCAATAGTATCGTTAAAGTAATCATTTCGCAAGTTCCATGCTCGATACATTGACCTTGTCAGCAAATACAATTTATCATTGTGTAAAATGCTGACTGATATTTTCACACTTAATGTCGGTTTGTCTGTCGGTCCACCATCAGTTTCGGTTAATTTTTCTACCCCACGCAACCAGTTGCGGTGGGTATACTGTTTTTGACACGTCCGTCAGTCCTATTTTTGTCCGCGAACTCCTCATAAGCCGCTGTACAGTATTTGGAAAAACTTTACAGATATTTAGGCAATTAGCAGATGTTCATATACCATGAAATTCCTATTCCTTTGTTTTTTCCGGGAATTTCGGCATTTTTAACTTAGGTTTTTGGCCATACCTTTAATATAGGGATGAACCGTTTGTTAGCGCAACTCCTCATAAGCCGCTGCACAGTATTTGGAAAAACTTTGCACATATTTAGAACAAAATGTGTTTAAAGGGCATATTACCAGGAAATTCCGATACCTTTAATAGTTTCGGGAATTTTGGAATTTTTCAGCTTAGATTTTTGGCCATATCTTAAATATAGAGATGAACAGTTTGTCAGTTCAACCCCCCAATATACTACTGCACAGAATTAGGTCAAACTTTGCAGATACAGTATTTAGGACACAATATGTAGATGTTTAGAATTTTCCGATTCAATTATTTTTCAGCACTTTTAAACTTAGATTTTTGGCCATATTTTGACTCAAAAGATAAACAGTTTGACAGCGTAACCCCTCTTTAACCGCTGTACATAATTTGGTCAAATGTTGTAGATATTCAATACACAGCGTTTAGATTTGCATATCACCAGGAAATTCTGATTGATTCTTTTACTTAGTTGAAATCGAAGCTCGGTATATCGATAGAATCCGTCGTTTCCTGTAACTGAATTTCGGCCAGCACACACTTGAGACAGCAAAAGGTTTTCTTGTTCCGATGTTTCAATTTCGTCACATACTTGCGAGATGATAAGATCATCTTTCTCCGTCATTTGCAGCATCGGACAGATTAAGTGTCTGGAACTCCATTGGCGTTGCTTCCACACCATTACATGCATCCATGTCTGATGACTGTCAGTCGTACTATGCACAATTAGCACGGGGCAGCGGGAAATATTTGTCACATCAATGGAAAATTGTAATATATTTGAGTTTATAATAATAATAATAATCATTTTAAAAATCACGTGTTCAAAGGTAAACTTTTTTATTGGATCATGATACACGACAGTTATTGAAAATTTATTTTGGTGTATCCATGTATTTGGGCGGATGGTGGAGAATACATCAGGATAACACAAAATAAATATAGATTTAAATAAAAATAACTAAATTTTTTTTTACTATGTTTCATTTACTCCGGCTTTATTTAGCTGAACCAAGACAGCTTTACACATTTCATCGGAGGTGCTGTATCTGACATCCTTCATGATATCCTCCCTTCACAATTTAAGAAAGTGTTGTAGTACATATTGTATGATCATAATTGACTTTCAAGTATGTTTGGTTCAGTCTAGTTTTAGAAACTTTGTGTAAAATTTACAAAAGCACTGGTTGGAATCCTTTGTTGCAACATTTTCCAAGTCGTCAATTGTTTTCCAAAGTCCCTTTCAGTTAGATAAGTTTTAAGCATATTTATCGCGGTTTTTTCCAACTGTTTTTGTGTTAAAAATCGACAAAATGTCCATGGTATATTGTACATTCTTGCTTAGTGAGAATTCCTTTTCTCCCCTATCTACCCATCCAGCTGATTCTGACGTTATATGTTAATTTCATATTACGTTACAGGAAATTATTTTCATCCCCCGAATATTTTGATTGGTTAAAATATAAATGAGGGAATAGTCCACGAGAGAAGCTCTGATTTTTCAGGGAAATAGTTTTTCTGGAAAATGGACAGTTATATGGTATTGATTTAAAATGAGTACATTTGATCAAAATAGAAGTGCAATTAAAGAAATTAAAGCTGACATGAACTCTAACATGGAAATTTTTATATCATCTTTGTACGATTTACTCTATTCCTGATCGTCCTTTCCGCCATATTTCTTCGATTCAGCCATATTCATATCACCTGTACCTCCAATATAATTAAACACTAGTGTATTTGTTAACCTTGAGTGATTTTTTAAAATAAATTCTAGCTTGATTGTCAACATGTACATATCTCCAAGAGCATAGTTACAAATTGCACCACAAACTGACCAAATACAAGTTTAGATGTGAAAATCCAACAAAAATATACTGAGAACATTTTGAATGCATTGGTTGCAATGTAGAAAATGATTCATGATAAACCGTATGTAGTAATGTGCAAGTAAAGTCATAGATATACATGTATTCATTCATCAAAGTTCAAACGCTGTGCAAAAGAAAATGGGATGTGCACATTTCGAGCAAATTAAATTCTATTTACTTTTATTGATTTATGCAACTAAATAAGAAATGAAAGCCTTTAAAGAATCATCAACTAAAAATGTCACTGTAAAGCAGTTGGGCACACGTAAAGCATATAGGAAGGGGGCGCAAATTGTTCATACAGAGACCCGACTTCTACCAAAAATAGTATTTTTCTCTCCTAGCTTTCTAAACAATTCTTGTCCACTTTTCTCCGGTATTTTCTGAGATCTTATAACTTTTATAACTATGATATAAAACTGAATTTTATCTTCCTCTTTCCTTTCCCGAGAAAGTATGTCTCTTTGTAAAAAAAAAAAGGTCCACGTATTCCCTGTGACGGAGTAAACTTTCTTAACCAATACAAAGCAAAATCCATAGTATGCAGCGTTTAATATTCGCGAGTTTAAGTAGGTTGCAAAATTGGCGTGTAGTTCTAGAACGTGAAAAAAGCTGCTTTAAAGTATTTACTCCATTCATGAGTGAAGATTCTTAAATTTAGTCCGTTTTCCAAACATTATTATTATCGACATCCAATTATACATGCTTTCAGATCGACCTCAACTGCAAGCACCGCTCATGTCAACAACATTGACACACGAACAACACAAAGAAACATAATTCATACATACAGAGTTTATATGTCTCAGTTGATTTAATATGCAAGAGCATGTTCTACGTATGAACAATTTCAAAACGAAGTAAATTTTGACAAACAAGTTGATGAAACAAGAATATCAGCAGTCTCGTTTAAAGTCATCATTTCGCAAGTTCTATGTTCGATACAATTACTTTTTCAGCAAATGCAATTAATCATTGAGTCAAATGCTGACTGATGTTTTTCATATACATTTTTAGTATATTATTAATAAACTGAACTGACAATGGATTTTTACGTTATTCACTGATCATGACAAGGAGCACACAGGGGGTGTAACCGGTCGGCAGGGGTTGTTCACTCCTCCATAGCATCTGATCCCATCTATGATGTTTTGGAGGTCCGTGTTAGTTCTGCTCCTATTTTGTATTTTTTTTTATTGACTTTGATATTGAATACTGATCGTGATCTCCAGATCCTACATTTAAACTCAATACAAAATACTTCCCTTAGATGAGCGCATTTGACGACTGAACAGTCAACTGCCTTTAAAACATGCAAACGCAGATTATCAGGTTAAACCCGCGTGGATTCGTGAAATAGTCTTTATCCTTACTTTGCAGGTGTAAATCCCACTGTTAAACATGAAGACCGGTCCTTCGTTTTAACCGAAATTCCGTGTAGTAGTAAGTGCTGACACGAAAACATCAAAGGCTGCTCAAAGACCCCGAGTGCCAAAAAAGGTCAATTTGCAGCTCTCCATCTGGTGCCGTCTAGATTTGACTGGAAAAATTATCAAGAGAAAAAAAAACAGATACTGAGCTAGCATAGGCATCAGTTCAAAAGATTTTTTCAATAATAATAAGACTGTCCATCATTAATCTTTAAGCAATTAATTAAGAAATGTATAATATAACACATCATGAAATATATTAAATTGAAATAACTTGTACTCTATGCAACTGTTGAAAAAATTCCTTTTTGTATCAAAAAATTTACTTATTGAATTTATATAAATATATTTTAAGGACTTGTTCATCAGTAAGAGGGAAAGAATAAGGTCAAGCTATATTTGCCAAAACCCTTTTGTTGTAAGTAATACGTTTAAAGAACAGTTAGATGCAAAGTTTTAATCTAAATTTGTCATTTCAGAAATCGATGGCTTCAACAACAATTCTGGTAATATTGCTTTTCCAGGCAATTTCTGGTACTATGAAAGAAAATGTTATCCAGACAACTGACTCAACCTATACATGGACTACACCTTTATCACGGACAATGAAGACCTCTAGAGATATCAAAAACGAATTTTATCAGGACACTTACACAACAAAGAAACGGGCCGATAGAAGTGAGTCTGTAACTCATGAACAAAACTGCACTTGTAACACCATGTTTCCATCCCCGGAATATGAAGACACATCCACATTTAGCTGGACTGATGTAACTACTAGTGAATTTACGTATAAATGGACAAACACTTCATTGCCCAGCAGGAATCTTTTGCCTGATGGTGTTCCTGTTGTTATGCTAGGTGTAGGAACGGTTGTTATGGTTGTAAATGCTCTTGTAATGGTTGCTTTTGTCAGAAATGCCGAACTTCGACGCAACACAAACCACAATCTCGTTATGGGTTTATCTCTGAGCGACTTCCTTATGGGCTTTGCTTCCTTTGTCGTTGGATGTCGGTTGCTCTTTCCTAAATCTTCTGCGGAGCTGGTTTTGTGCATTTTGGAGAATATTTGTGGCACAACAAGTTTGGCCATGTCCCTTTTTCAGACCTTCTGTATCAGCCTTCATCGATTCCTTGTTCTGTCAGAAAATGTTTTTGCACAGCACCTATTTGAAGGGAATGGCAAATATTACATCTACGGTATTAGTTGGGCCACAGCCTTTACTCTTTTCTCATCGATGGTTTCACCTGAAAGGGAAAACACTGTGACTTATGAAAAAGTTTTTGGTCGAAATGTATTCATTGTGCAAATGATGTTATGTTCTTTAGGCCCCACGTTAATGATACTCACCCTTATTTTCTATGTCCTTGCAATCTATCAGGTCTGGAAACGATACATGAAAATGTCAAGAGGGACGGATGCTGGAAAGATGGAATACATGAAGCAAAAGAGAATCATTAAGTCGATAAAGCTAGTAAGCAAGATCCTTCTCGTCTTGTTTGTTTGTTCCGGACCATTCAGTATTGCCCTCATGTTTGCCGACATTCCATTTGCGGTTTCTCTTGTTGGCTTTGCATCAGCAAATATCAACTCTCTATTAAACCCGTTAATTTATTGGTCTCACATATCACAGTTACGAAACGAATTCAAAGCGATGTTTCACTGTAAAACTTAACCGTTATAAATACTATAGTAATCCTGTTAAACTTGAGTCAACTTCTTAAGAGTAAAAGAAATCAATGTTAATTTGTTGTTAAACTTTCACTACTTATTAGTTATTATTTATCAAATATTTACTAATTCAAAAAAATACGACCTTTGTCAATGGCGGATTTAGGGGGGGGGGGGGGGGGCCTCCCCCTTCTTGTGTCCACAAATTTGATAAATCAATGTTGTTGAGGATTTATTGCATGGCTGTGGAACCCTACCCTCACCCAAAATTAAAATAGGTACCTTCCTCATCAATGTTACGTACTTTTGTTTCATAACTAGGATCAGCCGGGGGAGGGGGATTTTTTTTTCAAAGAATCGATACAATTTCACTATTTAATCACTAGAACCCCTGATCCAAGGGTAATGATATTAATAATTCATTAAGAAACAGTTTTGTTCATCGTTATTATGTAATAAGTCATCCGATTTTTCCGTTATTCCTAATCATGACAAAGAGAACTCGGCGGGTGTGACTGGTCAGCAGGGGATGCTCACTCCTCCATGGCACCTCATCCCACCTCTAATGTTTCGGAGGTCCGTGTTTGCTTTGCTCTTATTTTTGTATTGTTTTATGGACTTCGAGATTGAATACTGTTTGTTTTCTCCATATCCTTCTCATATTACCAATATCGACAGAAAAAAAATCAATGATTAATTTCTTGATTGAGTCCAGAAAAGCTTACTAGCTTCTAACAGGAAGAAACAGGGGGTGTGCAATAACAAAATATATTAACTAGCCCAGGTGTCAGTGGCAGTAACAAAGTTACTAGTCCGAGGTCACCTGTCCATTAATTACTGACAATATTACGCCATGTATAAGAAACATCAAAGTTGAAATAAATAACACCAATAATTGTAAGTTTCATATTTTTTATTTTCTATCCATTTGTTTGGATAGTCCAGTTCGTAATGATTCACCTATCATATTCTCTTTCCTGATTTATTTTGTTCGATTTGTGATCTTCTATGTGTCTTTTATGACTTTCCAACCAGTAACCAATAGGCTTGTTAGCACAAAAACTTCTCAAGACGTTGGCCTTCTATGATTATAAACAATTGTGCATGCACGTTTGATTGATTACTTTGCTTCTTAAGGTTTCGTCAAAGGTCAACATGTCTAACAAAGTGTTTTTACAATAGCTCCAAAACTATGTGTGGTATAAAGTCAAAACGTTTACAGTTTATACATATATCATTTATTAATAGATAGAAAGTATCACTTGATGACAAATATTTTTAAAAAGATTTTTTTGAGAAAAACTGTATCAAAAATGTGCATATTTTAAGAAAAATGCACCTGCTTAATTCTGTCCTTTTTGTGAAAACCAACATTGTAGAAATAATATATGTTTATCATTGAAGGGCAAGTTGGACGTGAATGGTCTCTGAAAGGCTGTTATTTAAAGCATGACATGTATAAAGACAAGACCCCTATAGAATCTGCCATTTGCAATGTACTTTCACTTTCAAGTCAAGCCCAACTTGCCCTTCATTGATAAACATATTTTGTTTCTGCAGTGATGGTTTTCACCAAGAGCACGGAATTAATTAGGTGTATTTTTTTGAATATATATACATTTTTAAGAAATTTTCTCAATAAATATTATTCCAAGAATTTTTTTATCAAGTGATACTTTCTATCTGATAATCAATGAAAATTTATAAACTGTTAAAGTTTTACCTTTATACCTCACAAAGTTTTGGGGCTATTGTAAAAATAAATTTTTGGACATGTTGACCTTTGACGAAACCTTAATCTACTTTCCAGCATTTTTCTTTGGGACAAATCTCTCTAACATTGTACAGTTGAATGTTAGCATTATTTTGAGCAATTTGTTTTAATTCTAGTATGAGATGTTGCCAGAATGTGACAGTAAGCTTCTTAAATTCCCCAAGTCTTAAAACTGTTTATATTTGTTTTAAAGGAGGGAGACTCATTTATAATATTGTTCCTTTCTTCAGCAAAAAATAAAGATTTAAAATTTTAAGAAGGAGAGATGATGTTGTTGGTTCCATAAGTTGAGTTTTTTGCTGTAGGTTGGTCACTGCATATAGTCCAAACTGTAAAGTCCTTCAGAGGGCTCTCATTGAAGACAGCAAATCTGTTTAAAATTAAATCAACTGAATAACAAACAAAGTCAATCCATAAATTGTGACAGACAGACTAATATCACATAATGTAACCTGAAAAAACTGTGACTTGTTTTTCATACATGTACCTTTATCATTTCATATTTTTCAAACTTAAATATGTATAGTTTTTTTTTTCCATTTGACTAATATTTCTTGAGCTGAATTAATTGAAAAATTTAAGATAAACCTTTTTTCTACGTAATCACTGGGTGTTGGTAAAACGCGGATCAGTAAAAGGAACGGAAAGTTTAACGGAACGAAAAACGGAATGTATTATTTGAGATCATATCACTTTAGATATACAATTTTATTATAAATTCTCAGTATACTATTCACAAACATCGCACGATAAAGATCTCTCCTTGCTCAAAGGCCGTAAGTGCCTAGCATAGGCCTAAATTTGCAGCCCTTCACCGGCAATGGTGACGTCTCCACATCAGTGAAATATTCTGGAGAGGGACGTTAAACAGTATACAATCAATCAATCACAAACATCGCTGACATAGCAATGACACGTAGAATCGAATTTGAAAGTTGGGGGGATGGGGTTAAAAATCCCTGAAAGAATTCGACAATTAAGAGAAAAAAGACAATTCGTCCATTTGGTAGGGGGGAGGGTTAGTTCCAAATAAAACATCTTTCATTAATATTTCTTACACTTACAACATTAATTAAGTTAACAAAAATTGTTGGTTTTTGAATGAGCATTTCTATTAAAAGCTTACGTCTGAAAAAGGGGGAGATTTAAATATTTGACATAGATGAACCATGGTTAGAGAAATAAGAGGTGGGCCTTATAGGTCACCTGAGCATCATGCAACAACTTTCCAACTATCGAATTTGGTTCATATTCTAAACTAGACGTCATAGCGTTTACAATTTTAAAAGAGGCACCATTGCTAATCAAAACTACATGTATATACTAAACATGGTTACTTTAAGTACTTAATACCCATAGACAAAGTAGGGGAACAAACATATGCATTTCGACTAATCAGTAATATTCAGCAATAATCAGTAGTTCCACTAAAACACATGAACCTTGGTCCACACATTTCACAATTTTTGGAAAAGGCACCCTTGCTTATCAGCATGTTTGATTAATAACAACGAGCAGATTTAAAAAAAAAAATGGAATCTGAGGGTTGTGGCGAAAACACTAAAATTTATGCAATCCTTAAAAACCTTCTTTACTCCTGGAAATCAAGCAGTCAAACTGTTGGCATGATTGTAATCAGCATTGAGTTCTCCACCAAACTTATAAAAATTAATGGCCCCTGGGTTAGGGGTTCTAGTGCTAGAGCAGGGCTATATAGATTACAAAGTGAAAATAAATGCATTTTTATTTTTAAAAATCTTCTCTATTCCTGGGTATTAAATAAACTAAGTACCTAGTATTGATGAAGGGAAATGCCTTCAAAAATTGTTACTTCCATGGCCCCAGGATCAGAGGTTCTAATGCTAGGGCGGGGCTAAATAGATTATACTGTGAAGATGCATTATTTTTTATAAAATTATCTGCTTTACACCTGGGTAGGGGGGACTTAGTCTTAAAATGAAAAAATGCTTTCTCTGTACATTGTGGGAATAATGAATTGAAGATTGTGTGTATGTCTGTGTGATCTTCCTCATTGCATTCCACATTTGATTGCTTATTAACAGTAAATGATTTTAAGAGATGAATTAGAAGGATTAGATGTGTCAACTGGTTTATTTTCTGGGATTTGGTTGAAATATTTACATGGAGGACAGGAGTTTGATGCCAGTGCTGTTGTTTTAAAGGGCAGCACTTTTGTACAGGACTTTTATCTGTACCGCACAGAGATAGGCTGTTCACCTAGCTTTGATAATGCTCTACATATATTTTTTGAAGTTTTGATTTTAGATGGAACAACACTTTGTACACCATCATAGTACCGTAATTTTCTTACAATTTCAAAAATTGACATAGAAATATATGTCTTATCAAGTCCAAGGTCAACTGGGTTAACAACTGATCCCATAGTGAAAAGACTCCATTTAGAATCAGTATTAAGTGTTATTTCAATGCGGACCTGGCTTCCATTAACTACAGTGCTTGTCAAGTGACCAACTTCTAAGTAGCATTGTTGTTTTGCCATAATAAAGAAATCATCAGGGAGTTTTACTTTATTGAATGATATATTTTAGGTCTGTATTTTTCCTGTGAATTCCATAGTATCTTTTGGTCAATTTACACCAGTCAGTTTTTCAGCGTCCATTTTTACATTCACATTTATAAAGAATTGGATAATAGTTTTGGCAATTGCTGTACTTGTTATTTTACAAATTACACACTTTTTTTTAATATCTGAAAGTTCAAGATACGCATTTTCGTCCCCTTCCGCAATATTCTCGTTGATCCATTTAATGAAATAATGTGATGAGTCGGTCATTCTGATTTCACTGTTTTTCATTCTTTGAATAACGCGCGTAAAACAAAAGTGCCCGTTCTCGGGAGATATCGTAATGCTTTGAACATTCGGAATATCAGACGTTCTCCGTGTGAGTTATCTGCCTTTTCGTAGGTGTCGCGATTTCATTACTTCTGTTGCTTATACTGAGGGAGTTACATTGAATGCTTTAAAATCTGCTTTCTTGGTATTAATCAACCATTTGTGATGAAATGAAATTTATGATAAAATATTCAGAATTTTGATATATGTGCCTCCAGGGTAATTGGTTCCTGTGGAATGAGTGCACAACTGTTTATAAACTGGAAATGTATTTTCTCTTTGTTACTGTGATCTACTTCTGGCATGGGTATTAAGTTGAATGATGAAAGGTGCCCTTTCGAAAATGGTTAATTTCAGGGTACTTGAGTTGGACGTGGGGGTTACATGGTCTGAAAATAAATTAATGCTTTAAAATCTGCTTTTTTGGTATCAATCAACCATTTCTGATGAAATATAATGTATGATAAAATTTCAAGCATTTTGAAACATGTGCCTCCAGGGTCAGTGGTTCCAGTGGGGTGGGGAGCACAATTGGTTATAAAGTAGAAATGCATTTTCTCTGTTACTCTGATCTACTCCTGGGTATTAAGTTACCAAAGTAAGCAAGCTAAATGTGTAGTTATGATAAGCGATAGTGCCTCTTTCAAAATTTTGAATTTCATGGCCTTTGATTTGAAACACGAACCAATTCAATTGTTGGAAAGTTGTTACATGATACTCACTTGACCTATGAGGCCCATGGGCCACTTGAATTAAGATTCCATTAACTAATCAATAATTCATAAGCATCTCCCTTTAGGAGAGGATTTTTCCCTTCATTTAAACAGACTTGAATTCCCTCCACACAAGGATACTTTGTGGCAAGTTTTGCTGTAAAAGAATATGAAAATTTGAAAAGTTTGACAAACATCATACAAATTTTCATCAGAAAAGCCTTTGGCTCAGGTGAGAAAAAGCAGGCGGATTCCTGTCTCAGGTTGTGCTGCCCTTACGTCTACCTCGGTACATCATGGAGAGGTCTTGTAAATGGCGGTTTTCCTGACCCCAGTGGCGCTGCCCCTTCATCTACAGGAAAGAGAGGTCTTCTAGGTGGTGTCTCTCTGCCCCAGGTGGCTCTGCCACTTCATCTGCAACAGGGCGAATCTAGAAGATTGTGCCCCCCCTCCCTTCCCCAATCTTCATCTTGTCGCTGATTGCTTAATTGAACATTTCTATAGTAGTCTGAAACTTTAAAAACTGATATTCCAATTAGATATATATATTTGCCAAGATGGGGGGGGGGGGGGGGGGGGGGGGGGCATTCGCCCCCTCACCCGGTTCGGACGACTAAGTGAACATGTATAGTTTAATTAATTAGAAAAATTAGGTATCTACCTTTCCTTTTTTTTCTTTAGGTGTTCTTTCGTGATGAACCTTGATTCATTTCCTTTTCTGGACATTACGAGAGATCTTAATTCTTTATCTACAACTAACTCCGCATTTTTGTGTTTCTGGACCTGGTCCGCCATTCTTCTTTTTATTTTCTCGTAAGACTTTTCTCTGTATAAAAGCTGAACCTTGGCTTGTATTTTTTCCTGTATAGCAGCTTTTACCTCTTAACCAGCAGATTGGACCTATTGGTCCAGGACAACAATTAGATTTCAAGGCGAATGCTGTATTGTAGCTGATGGAATTGATCCAAACGAACGTCCATCGGTAACTCCATATAAATCGGTGAACAGTAATCGGAGAGCACCTAATGAGCAGTGCAGGCGCCGAAAGTTTAATTTGCTACACAGACTCGGTAATCATTTTAATAACCCTAGTTGGCACCCACTTCGCTCGTTTAAACGGCCATTAAAATGTATTGTAGTGTCACGTTAGCGACTGCGAGTCGACGAAAAGTGGTTTTGGGGTATCTTATAGGGATATTTTCTATTAAAACCCCATTGATATTGACGAATACAATGAAAGATCCCATTTTTCAATACGTTCGGTCGTAAGATGTCGATATTTCTCTATTTATCGCTAAAATTCCAAAGACGTCCCGAGTTTTGCAGCAAAACAATAAAAACATCTGTTAATGTAAAATCACAAACCACTTACTTAGCATTTATGAAATGGTTTAAAACTGGATGTTTCCCTAAGGAAGTTGCTCTTGTTTAGAAATCAGTTTTAAGAATCAATGGTGCCGTAATTTTGTGTGTTGTACGATCAGGTTTATTTCTTCTAGATCGCTGATCAAACTATGTTTCCTCTGGTAAAAGTTTGTCCGTGATAATGATAATGATAATGCTTGTTTATTAAATTTATTTCTTTTCGCATAAAGGATATATTCTTTTGAACCCTCGGGTTCTCAAATATGTATGTAGACGGGGAGATAAATCTAGAAACTGACGAAATCTTACGATTTTTTCCATTCTCGTCCTTTTCATACAACTTAAAAAAAGTTATCATCAGAAAAAGTTTTCTTATGCAACACATAGCACTTTAGATTTTAATAAATAAAAATTTAATAAATAACATTCAATATAATCTAAAGATTTTTTCCATTCTCGTCCTTTTCATACAACTTAAGAAAAGTTATCATCAGAAAAGGTTTTCTTATGCAACACATAGCACTTTAGATTTTAATAAATAACAATTTATTAAATAACATTCAATATAAAAGGCAGAATGGTTAAATCATAGGGCATAAAAATAACTTATTTTAATAAAACATCAACTGGATCCCCTATTATAACTAGTGTCTAGTAAACAAGATTAAACGAGATTTAAAAGATGTGTTAAACTTTTAGCTTTCTGTTAGAAACCTTAAGTGACTGTTCTTTCCGAAAGTCAAGCGGAAGGCAGTTCAACAGGGTGACCGAGGATACATCGAACCTTATTTAGTGCCAAGTCAAATGCATTCACGGAATTAAGAGATGGAGAAAGCTACAGCAGCTCAGTTGATCTCAAGACTAAACAGGATATAACAGAGATTCCTCCTCCAAGAAAACTACCATTAGATGTTGGGATACTGTCAGTCACAAAACCTGCATGTTTACTTTGATTTAGAAACCAATAAGCATAGTAAGGGTGATTCATGAGGTATTGAATATATTATGTATGAGTTACTAAAATTTAAATATTGATAAATAGTAATAATTTTTTAAAAAAATTCAAATATGAAAACATATTTGAAATTTTATGATTTTTCAAATTTTACTCGTGATTCAGTAGTACATGTATTTCACTGAAAACATCACTTTTAAAATTGTCCAGAAATACTAAACCCCTTTCCAACTCCAATAAAAAGTAATACTACAATCAACACAAGTAGGTGTTTTAAAATGTTATCATGGAAAAAAAAATTGTGCAAGACAGTTCTAACTTGACTAATGGTCATTTAAAATTTGTGATTTCCCTCCCAAATACACAATGGATAACCTTCCTTTTACATAGGTGGCGCTGTTTTTGTTTATAACAAGATGTCTGCTCCAATGGTTGAAATGACGCCTTGTTCCCTTCGGTTTTATTTTTGAAGGGAAATGTGGACTATGTCCAAAATTTCCTGATGAAGATTCACTGAAGTATGTTAAGGAATGCAATAAGAGCATTGCTGGACATTTGAGGGCCTGCAAAATCACAGAAAAATCGGTAAAAGGGGGGGGGGGGGAGACACATCTGTCCTCAAGTAGTCAATTCAGGTTCCTTAATAAAATAAGACACTTCTTTCACATATACAATTCTTTTCTTTTTGTTTTTAACGACTTTATTGCTCTTTATCATTCAATTTATAAGGTAAAGAATTGTTTTTAATAAAAGTTTCAATAATATAAAATCTTGAAACGAGAGATTGTGTCAAAAATGTAAGTGCTATTGACATCTGCCCGTGGATAAAGCATAGGTTTATCCTACGGGTAGTATGTGTATCATCAACATGAATGAGATAAAAGACAAAAATTAATTGCCTAAGCTAGTAAGGTGTAATATAGATAATTTAATTATCTCAGTATACGTTATTAGAAATTCTGGTATGAGAAGACTGACCATGGCATAACTGTGTGTCCAGCTCACAGATACATGTATGGGCTTGGTTGGAAGCCACGACTTAAATGCGACTTTTTTTATGCACCCAAGCTCTTCAAATGGCAAGGCACAGAGAGGGATGTCGGCAAGGATGTGTGAGCTTGCTCAACTCAGATGGGGTGTATTATGCAGAATTGGAACAGGTTTGTAAATTTTGCTTGGAATTTATTATAAGTTGAATCTGATCTTTTTTTAACAAGATTTTGGCATGAAGAATTTCTTTTAGTTGGCGTTGAATTGTTGTGGCTACTGGTTGAAGTACTTAATTTGACTTGGAAACAAAATCAAGCATTTTTTGTACTACTATCCTTTGCTCCTTGTTTAATCACCATGTCACCACCCTCTCATTCCTGCAATATCCATCAACTGCACCAAGCAGGAACATCTGCTGATTCCAGAGCTCATGCATTCCAGACTTGTTTGAAGAATGAGATTTTTGTATGTTTTTGCAGGTAAAGATTTGAACAATCTGTGAAATTTTGTCTGCTATTTTATTTTATTGTGTGGAGAATCAAAATTTTCGATCTTAACAAAGAAATATTATATAACCATCTTTTAAGAGATTTTCTTTTGTCAAAGCATTTTTTCAACCTTAAATATCAATACCAAAGAAATCACAAAAGTTTAATGCATAAAAATCCATGCTAATATTTTCCAATATTTATCAGCTTATAGTGTTCTTCATCTTGCTCCCTCTGTATAAGTAAAAAGTGAAGGCAAGGTGCAAACTATGTCATTTTCGAGAAAAGGTCTCAAATTCTATTTTATTACGCTAACTCCCTAAAATAAATTTTGATGTACACAATTTTTTTTGGATTTGTTTTACAAACTGTTTCATGCAACTACATGTAGGCCTATAATTAAAGCATAATTAGAAAATATATGAGAGCCTTTTGAAATGCTCTGAAAAATTCCTCCTCTTCATTTTAAAGATGTTAAAATAAATAGTAATCTTCCAGTATTCTGATTTGTACAGTAAGTTGTGTATGCAAGAAAAAAGTCCAAGTTTTATTTAATGAATTTTTACTTCAGGAATTTGTCGACAATGCCTTGATAGTTTGTCAGAGGACAGAAATGATTCAGAGTCACCAAACAGCCTAGATGTAATGGAAGAGGTAGGGTTATTCTATGAACTTATAAGAAAAGTAGTGAATAAAATTTTATAATTCAGTAAGCTCCAAGTATTTTTTAGCTCACCTGAGCCGAAGGCTCAAGTGAGCTTTTCTGATCAGAATTTGTCCGTTGTCTGTCGTCGTCGTTGTTGTCGTCGTCGTTGTTGTCGTTAACTTTTCACATTTTCATCTTCTTCTCAAGAACCACTGAGCCAATTTCAACCAAACTTGCCACAAAGTATCCTTAGGTATAGGGGATTCAGGTTTGTTCAAAGGAAGGGCCATACCCTCTTGGAAGGGGAGATAATTATAAATGAGTGAAAAAGTAATGGCATATTTTAAAAATCTTCTTCTCAAGAACCACTCGGCCAGGAAATATGAAACTCAAGTGGAAGTTTCTTCAGGTAGTGTACATTCAAGTTTGTTCAAATCATGACCCCCAAGGGTAGAGTGGGGCTACATTGGGGGATCAAAGTTTACCCCCCCCCCACCCCTGGAATTTTGTATACAGCAGGAAAAGGTAATTAAAAACTTCTGCCCATATGCAACAGTGTGTGATTAGTTATACTGATATGCAAGAAGCCTTATGTAGTGCACATTCAATGTTGTCAAGTTTGTGACCGTCAGGAATTATATCAAGTTTATCAACAGAGCGGCTGAACCTTATTTTTAATTTTTTTTTCGATCGGGCTCGGTATACCCATTTCTATTGATTATGAAAACGAGGCTTCTGCCATCTTGATGTGGACAGCGAAAGGCGAAAGTCGGAAAGAAACGCAGAACCAACGGGAACTGAAACAGAAATATTTTTTGCTGATTGTTGTGTTCATTCTGTAAGGTTTGAAAATATAGATTTTATCTGAAACATTACAACTTTGCGTTTATTTTAAGTAGTTATTCATGTATCATTAAAATGTTCTTGTAAAAATTTAGACGCAGCAATAATTATACTGCGCAGTTTAAGTCTCGGAGAAAATTCACACAGAGAAGAACAAGTCCATTTAGAGACTGCTACATTTTCCTAGTGTTAAAAGAGATATGAAAGATTACATGTTTTTAAGATATACTCAGTAGAAGGAAACGTATAGTTAAACATAAAAAACAGAGACATCTCGGCCCCTGACGGTCGACCCAAAACAATCGACACGTAATATTAAAAAAATAAAGCACTTGTCTAAATTGATATTTTTATTAATAATTATAAAAAAAAATATTTTTCTTTCAGTGAATTAAATCTTTTTCTGTATAAAAATCAGGGAGAGGTCCATGAAAAACAATATTAAGTTTATTTTCTTAAACTAAATTAAATACATCCTAATTTGTATCTCTCTTTTGGGGAAATATGCAATAAATATGCTAAGTATTATACTATATTTGAACCTAGGAGCAATTCTTTCATACCATTGTATAAATATAATCATGATAATATTCGAAAAATTGCATGTTATTGTATCATTTTACATTGTTCATATGAGTATTTGAAGCATATGAGATGGGTCTATAGTCTGTGAAAAGGAATTGACTACATGTAATTTCTTTTTTACTTCCATACTGCCATAGAAGATGAAATTATGAGAATAAACAGCTAGATGAACTTTCATTATGTACATTATGATTGAAATCATTAACATTCTTAAATGTTTTAATTAGAAGTGATGGCTACAACACGAGAGGGACGTTAAACAAAATACAATCAATCAATACAACATATGCAGTTTAAGCCAGCTCGTAATTTATTAACTATTCATTGTCAGACAATGGTACAGCACACAGCTAAGGCTCCAAAGGATATGCCGCAGCTTTTTGTTTGTTCATAAAAAAAGCACCTTGATTATGTCTACTCAATTTATTGATAATAGTGAATATGGTTGTGGAATTTTTTATAATGAAGAAAAAAATTATCAATTATTCAGTAGCTTTTTCATTGAAAATTTTATTTGAAATCACAAATTCTGAAATATTGGAAAAATACTATATTTTGCAATGAACATTTCCTTGGGCCGAGGTGTCTTATAGATTGGCCGACCTGTTTGAGCCAAGATGTCTTTGGGCTGAGATGTAACTGGGCTGAGGTGTCATTAGGCAAAGATGTCTGACATTCATAAGGACGACTGCTTATAGTTTCACCTGTCATTTCAGATCATGTTAATAAAGGATAACTCTTAGTTTAAGTAAGAGTAGCAGTACAAAGTGTTTATAGAAGTTTGCAGAATGGAAACACCTTTATAAATGACTTATATGAGTATGCATGTGATTTTGTGTCAATTGCAGAGATCAAAGAATATCACCCTACACAGGTTCCAGGCAAATGGTTAAAAATAAAAGCTATAGTAAAATGTATTTTAAAAGCTGACAGTAGAATAAAAATAAATATAGATCTTGAGTTATGTTGCACTTTTATGAAATTAAATTTTATCAAATCCATGTGCAATTGTTCTGTAGTTCAAAACTGTACAGTAGAACTACATACAGTAAAGAGCATAAATGGAATTAAAATCAAATTGAGCATTTATTTGTGTGCAATTTTTTTTTTTTCAATGGGCGGCTCTGTAGCTGTTAAGTCTGTCAATATAACCCTGTAAATTTTTATTGGAGAGCTACAATTCTGCAGCTGGTCCATCATTAAAAATATTCTGTTAGATGTACTCCGACCTTCATTATGGTATATAGTTATCATTATGTCCGTCCGTCTGCACGTCAGTTTAGCTGTACGCAAGTCCATCTGTCTGTTATACGCTTTGGGGTACCCATCTCTAATCCGTAACTCCTCTTTTACCACTGAATGAAATTTGATGAAACTTACATAGAATCTGCATTACATATTGCCATTGTGCACCCCCATTTTACTTTTCAATCTGACACATATTTTGAATTTCCCACAGCAAAACATGGACACTCCCATTACATTCATATGGGAGATGGGGTTATCTTTTAATGAGCTCATTGCTCACAGTAATTCTAGTTTTTCTATGAAGTTTTTTTTTTTTTTTTTTGCTTTACGATAATTGACAAAATGATAACTTTCAAAAACATCACAAACTTAGAAATTTTTTATGTTTTTCTTATACACTGGGTAACTATACAGATTTATTATTCATTGCTTTAATAATTTCAATCAAACGGCATCAAGAGAAATTACACTGTGGAAACTGAAGTAGAATTTTAAAAAAGTGCAGAAAAAATGATTGGGTAGAGGCGATTTTGTCGGGTGGGTTGGAGTACCTCAATTTCAAACAAATCATATTTTAATTATTGGCCTTATCTAGCATCCAACATTTTTGAACAACCTTTCAAAATGTATGTATGTGCTAAACACAATCCAAACACCATTTATTTTCGAATTTTCTCAAGCAACGTAAAACTATAATGGTCAAAGTCAAAAGTGTTGGTACCCAAAGGAAGGTCTTGTTACAAGGAATACACTTGTTGAATATGAAAGCCCTAGTTCTAACTGTTTAAAAGTTATGGCCAAGGTTTTTACAAAGTGGGTCAAAATCTAAGGTCAAGGTCAAAAATATTTATACCCCATTGAAAGGTCTTATCACAATGAATACACATGTGAAGTATGATTATGAAAGCCCTAGCTCCAACTGTTCAAAAGTTATGGTCAAGATTAAAGAATTTTTTTTCTGTAAAAGTAGGTCAAATTCCAAGGTCAAAAGGTCAAAGTTGATAATACTCAAAGAGAAATCTTGTCACAGGAAATACACCTGTAAAATATGAAACCATAGCCTAACCCACTCAAAATTTACGGACAGAGTTCAAGTTTTCACGGACAAACAGACAGGGAGATGGACAGCACAAGAACTATATTACGCGTTCATTTTCTTTGCAGAGGTACACATACTGAGATGAAATTTGGTGTACAGATTTATCAGATAAATATCTTCGTCAACTTCTGTCTTGGGTACAATTGCGCCATTTTTGACAAAGTTATGTCGTTTTGGACTTAGAAAAATTCCAATTTTGGGGGAGGGGGAGGGAAGGGGCATAAGTGTTTTACAAACATCTCTTGCTTCATAATACATGTATTTAAATATCAGTTTGTGTGGTAAATGATTATCATACACTTTCAATGAACAATGTTTAATATGAACTCATAAACATGTATAAATGTAAATAATCAACTTCTGCCACTCAAAATTTAAAAGTCAAACTAAATTTAAATTATCTGGGGGTATTATTCTTAAAGTAGGTGAAAGTTCAAGGTCAAATGAATTGCAAGTTTTTGTATTGCTGTTATTTTTCATATTATTTTATGATTATCACTGCACATGCTAAATAGCACAAAATTACCCCCTTGCATGTCAAAAATATGGTGTATATTGGTTAGGGATGTGAGATTTTATCGGTATACCGGTATATCGCGATTTTTTGTTGCGTGATACGTATCATGATACGGAGACCTAAATACCGGTTTTTAGGTACATATTATAAAGTCCAGAAATTATTCATTTAATTGTTCAATCTTTCAAATTACAATTGCAGAAAGAATAAAAAATGTTGTAAAAAGTGAAAATAACAACAGCTTACCGTCCCAACATAATTGATTTTATATATTCATAAAAATTTCAAGAACGTAAAATTTTGTTTTTCTAGCATATTTTTTAGAAAAATAATGACTTTTCATATAAAATCATTGTAAAAACTGCTTTTAAAAATATCATGATATTATCGTGATATTGTGGGAAAAAATCGTGATATATCGCGATACGAAATTTTTGGCGATACCCATCCCTATTATTGGTACTTTTAACTTTTAACTTAAGTTGGTCCAAGGACAATGTGTAGGGTCTTGAGGTCAATAACCATGACATTTTACAAATGCCATAAAGCCAAGCAATAAATGTGTAAAATATTATGTCAATATCCCTTACAGTTCTTGAAATACAAGGTTTGACATACAGACGCCAAGTAAAGAGATTTTAATGCTGCCCTGCTTCGCAGGTGACACTAAAAAAGATAATTATGAAATTTTATGAAATACAATGTACCACAATGGTTTGTAATTTCTATGATTACACAAAAACTCATGCCAGTAAATGTTGGATACATGTATGTGGTACATATATTTTCTGGAAATGTGTAACACATGTTCATGGTAAGTCTTGTTTCAAAATGGGTTTACATTTAACTTTAAGTTTAAACTTCTTTCATGTTTGCTTTTTTATGCGCCCGAATTTTTTCGGGGCGCATATTGTTTTTGTCCTGTCTGTTTGTCTGTTTGTCTGTTTATCTGTTTGTCTGTCTGTCTGTTGTCAACTTTAACCTTCGCCAAAACTTTGGAACCGTAAGAGATAGAGACTTCATATTTGGTATGCATACTCCTCTAATAAAGTTCTTTCAAATGACATCAAGGTCAATGACCTTGTGACCTTGACTGTCACCTATATGTTAAAAATAGCTTTTTCAACTGTTTGTCATAACTTTTGAACCATAAGAGATAGAGACTTCATATTTAGTATGCATACTCCACTAATAGACTCCTTTCAAATGACATCAAGGTCAATGACCTTGTGACCTTGACTGTCACCTATTTGCTAAAAATAGCTTTTTCCACTTTTTGCCATAACTTTTGAACAATAAGAGATAGAGACTTCATATTTGGTATGCATACTCCACTAATAGAGTTCTTTCAAATGACATCAAGGTCAATGACCTCGTGACCTTGACTGTGACCTATATGCTAAAAATAGCTTTTTCCACTTTTTGTCATAACTTTTGAACCATAGGAGATAGGGACTTCGTATTTGGTATGCATACTCCACTAATAAAGTTCCTTTAAATGACATCAAGGTCAATGACCTTGTGACCTTGACTGTGACCTACGGTATATGCTAAAAATAGCTTTTTCCACCTTTTGCCATAACTTTTGAACCATAGGAGATAGGGACTTCATATTTAGTATGCATACCCCACTAATTAAGTTCTTACAAACACCACCAAGGTCAATTACCTTGTGACCTTGAATGTGACCTATATACTAAAAATAGCTTTTTCGAACTTTGTTGACGCCAGGCGCATAGTGTTTCACAAACACATCTTGTTTTTAAATTTGATTTGTTCTGCAAACTTTAAATATTTACGTAAATATATATTTTGAATGTTTGCATTGTAGTTTCCAACAACTGCTATCTATTTCAGAAATTGGCAGCATTATTAGTTTGAGAATGTGTGTGTGTATCAAGAATATACCATGCTGGTCCAACTATTATAGTATATATTTTAACATAATTATATTTTTTGTAGCTCTCAGAATGCCTAGGAAGAAGAGTGGGAAGAAAAGTGCTGTAAAGATGAAGAATGCATGTAAGGCAGATGTGGGTGACAAGTACCCCACAGATGTTGGCCACGTCCAACCATCTGTGCCTCTGGGTGTAGGCCACGTCCTAACACCTATGACATCTGTACCGGCAGGGGTGATCTCTACCACCCCTGTGACAGTGGTCTCTGCGGCTCTCCCTGAGACCACTTTGAATCAGAATTTATCTCAGATTTTTACTCAGAATTCATCTCAGTTGCTAACTCAGAATATCTCTCAGATTACTACTCAGAATATTACTCAGTTTACAATGAACAACATACCAAATGAAACAACACATGCACTGCAAGGTAATTGTATGCATCAGAATTCAGATAATCTGGTGTTTGGATCTTTCCATCACGCAGTAAGGTTAAGGCAACCCATGGAAAAAATATGGTAATGAGGTCATAATGAGGTTTGACGTCATGACAGTTGCTCCGCCCTGATTGATCCTTATAAGGAAATAAGCTAAAAATAACTATTTACCGATATTTGCAAGAATTTTTAACAAACGGCAATATTTCCATGTTTAAATAAATAATTATTAGTGATTTTCTCCTATGAAGAATAGCATGTTTTTTAAATAATTCTCTTTCTTATGTGCCGTTTGGCTGCATTCGGCTTCAGTCAAGCGCTTGCACTCGGTGACACGGAATGTTGTTTACATCTAAAAACGTGGCGACATCAGCTGAAATATGCAGTGGATTTAAATGCTATAACCAGACATTCTTTAAAGAAAATAGGGATAAGATATGAGACAAGGAATTGAATATCCCTATTACGAGAATATGAGGACATTATTACAGAAAATAACAGAAGACTGAGACGATCTGCACTAGCTCCCTAGATCCATCACTGCAGTGCATTCAGCCCAGGTACGTATGCACATGTATGTACAAAATGTAGATTTTGTTAACATCACAGAAAAAAACGATCGCGAGTGTGTACGTGTTTATTTAGATGCATTATTACAGTCAGTGAAAAACTAATGCAGTACAGTGTGTGTCGCCCCCCCCCCCTTCACAACAGCCCGCATGAAATTGATCCTAGAAATTTAAAAATGTAATTGTACTAAATATAGAGTCGATTAGCTTATTTTCTTTGAGACAACATGTGTTATAAGGGGGTTCAACAATAATACAAAATTAAACTAAATTAAATTTGAAATTTCATTGTTGCAGACAATGATTTACTGAACATGTAATGATGTTGTCTTTTTGGCATACAAACATGCTACAAAATGTAAAAAAAAAAATATCTGTATCATTATGCTGAAAACAAAGAACCTCCACTTTAGATCTATGGTTTTGAATTACAGAATTTCTCAATTGATGGGGAATAAAATATTAATTTTTGTTTAGTTTGATTTCATGTCAAGTCAATTAATTTTTGTAATTTATACAATATACATAGTTATTTATTTTTAATTATATGGTATATAATACTTTTATTATTGTAGCAGTCAAGAGTTCCAGGCTTGAAGAATAAATAAATACAAATGCACCCATTTCTCCACAGGACACATTTCACATTTTTTTAAAACATGCATTTGTGCATGATTATATTTATTTTTCATTTTGTAAAGATGAAAGAATGTTTTTTCATATTCTAATTATTTGCTCTTGTGAATGTCAGAGGTTTTAATTTCCCAGAAAAGTTATGTAATACAACTTTGTTTTCATTTATCTTTTAATATGAATTTCATAAATTCACTATGTACAGCATACAGTATATCATGAATTGTTTTGTCAAATGTAATGGATTTTATTATACAATGTATTTTATTTAGTAATCTCATAGCAATAGCATATATAATGTTAATGTGTTGCAGCTATTCCTAAAGAATTGGACCAATGGATTCATTCAGGCAGCAAGTTAATCCAGCATGTACTGAAAATGGTATGCTCCATATTTACATGTATTTTAGCTAAAAACCAAATTACCATGCACTATTCCCGGCAAACAATGAAATTTAACAGTAGAGTTGCAAATACATGTATTTAATTATGCATCCAATGTTTGTGCATGTTTCCATGGATTGTTCTGAATTTAATTCAATTTTAAACACCAATTTACTCTCAATAATGGTATATTACTACAAGTATGTCCTGATTTTCTCATACATGTATTTTCAGAATTGATTTCATCCACAAGAACATGAAGTGATGGAAATGATTTGCAGCTGCTCAGTATTCCTTGTACAGTCTACCTTAATTTGAAAAGCTGTTTATGAAATAAAATTTCTTCATAAAAAATGATTTGACTTTTTCATATACATGTGCTTACTGTACAGGTGTTGAAAAGGCTATTAAGATTTGATAATCTTGACTTGCATATATTTGTGTGGCGGGTGTCAATGACTCAATGTCCATCAAGATTTTATTTCCAGCATGTACACTGTGTAATTTGTTTTTCTTAATAATAGTAACTGAAAAGGAGATTAAAGGCACCCCTAATTGATTCAAAACAGGAAAGGGGTCCACCATTTTATTCTGAAGGGGGGGGGGGTGGCATGTTTTCTCAGGTAATTATTTTTTTTTAATTTCTTTTCATGTCAATAAAGGAAAGGTCTACTAAAATTTATTTCCATTAAGATGAAGGACATTATTATTCATTTTCTCTTCAGTGAAAAAATAATTTATGAGAGGGGGAACACTGGTCTGGGCAGATTTTTCATTTTTCTTATCCAGTGTGGGACATATATTTTCAACTGTTTTGAGATCTACCACCCCCTCCCCCCTCTTTTGGGGAAAAAATGGTAGTCCCTTTAACAAATACAGAAATATTTATTATTTCCACTAAGTCTTTCTTCATAAAACGTACAACTTCAATTCCATAGGAGTTGAAGGTTTGAAAGAAAGCCATGATAGAATCTTTTATGCAAAAAAAAATAATATTTGTACATATTAAAGTGTAACGTTACATGTATGTACAGCAGTGACAGAAAGGTATATAGTTATCGAATCAATTATTGATGGAGGCTTTCAATTGACTTTTTTTTTATTGAATATTCCCATTTTTATTAACAATCGGCGTTTTAAATTACATGCTGCGGCAAACGTGACACTTAGCTGCATGTGTGTGTACACATATTCGTGGAAATGCGGAAGGACTGAAAGACGTCTTATAACATACATAAATCATACATTGTATAGAGAACGAAGTCACAAAATAGGAAGTAATATCCAGTGTTTTATGCATACTATTCGATTTAGTAAAAAGATCCAAGCGCAGTCTGCAAGTATAGGCCTAGTTAAAATCTACGAGGTAAACAAACTTTATCAAGTACTAAAGAGTTATCTCCCATGCCGGGTCAACGATGCGTTTGAAAACTATATTTAGACTGACTGCACCAAAATGTCAATTCTTAATCAAAAAGTTCAAGGGCAAGGCGACAATCTAAAAAGTAAGTTTTTATTTTAAATTATTCATTTTACTGTATAGTTTTCAAAAAGTGATGCTCATTTCTTTGTAATCCTTTAGGTAATTTATAATTTCCGATGATATTAGGAAAATACCCTATTTTTCATATACTACTGACTGTTTCAGGTGAATAACTTAAATATATCGGAAATCCAACTGAATGAGCATCACTTTTGTGAAAGTAAAGATACATTGGGACAATTTAAAACATTATGCAATCATTTGTTTGTTTGCCTTGCCCTTGAACTTTTTGGTTAAATTTTACATTTCATTTGTTGAACTAAAATCGGAGCCCACGTGACTTTAGAGGGTCACATGATCAAAAAAATTTCGATGTGAATAGCAATGGACATACTCTTCAAGATAACATAAAGCTATTTTAACTAGAGTGTCTTGCTGAAAAATAAAGTAGTTAAATATTAATTGTATCGTTTTCGGTGACTTTTTATAGAAAATGTTGCCTTAACTGTACTGCGCAGGGAAGCATGAGATTTTCATCATTTTCAAGAGGTAATCAGTGTACATGCAATTCACTTATGATGTTGTCAAATTCATATGAAAATTTTTCATTCACTAGTTCCTTTTTAGATCAGACTCTGCTCAAGGGAGATAATTTGTACAACACAGTAGTGAAGAATCTTCAGAGTGCTGGAAAACTGAAAAGCAGGTTACTGATGTTTGATGAATTACCAATTCATATTGAATCTGGTGAAAATCACCACATGGTTGATAAGTTTGAAACATTGTTTGGTTTATTGGTCACAGATGATAACAAAAATCAAATTCAAACTCTACATGAATGTCTGCAACAGGCATTGGGGTTATCTAGATACATATTAATTATGATTGGTTCGATTTGTTCAGCACTGTACAAAGCTTCAGACAATGATTTTTATTTTTTTGACTCGCATTCTCATGGGGAAAATGGTTTGTCTGATTGTGATGGAAAGTCTTTGATGAGACACTGTTGCTGCTTAGATGATTTGTTAGGGTTTCTGTATGCAATGTATGGAAGTATGCACATTGAATTTGCAACTGAATTTGATTGATTGATTGATTGTATATTGTTTAACGTCCCTCTCGAGAATTTTTCACTCATATGGAGACGTCACCGTATGCCGGTGAAGGGCTTCAAATTTTGACCTTTACTCGGCACTCAGGGCCATTGAGCAGTGAGGGATCTTTATCGTGCCAACGCCTGCCGCTGACACGGGGCCTCGGTTTTTAAGGTCTCATCCGAAGGACCCGCAACTTTCACTTCAAAGTGCCGAGCGCATGGCGAAGGAACAGTTGCTACCAATTTTAACGACTAGGTCAGTCGCGGCCGAGATACGAACTCACGACCTCCCGATCACGGAGCGAGCGCTCTACCGACTGAGCTACCATGAACGGTACAACTGAATTTGAAGTGATGCCTGTTGCCTTTCGTACACTCATTCATAGCTTCCCTAGCAATACTCAAAGTAGACATCAATATTGTAGATTAGATCAGTCAGCAACTACTGCTTTCACAAACAAACAATCTGTTGGTAGTAATACTAGTCACTTAAAAACAACAGAGATAAAGAAAGATAAAAAGGAATACATGAGAGAATATATGAGAAACAAGAGACAAGATGCAGAATATAAGGAGAAGGAAAGGGACAGCAAAAGAAACAGGAGACAAGATTCAGAGCTTAAAGACAAGGAAAGAGAAAGTATGAGAAACAAGAGACAGGACCAAGAGTTTAAAGTCAAGGAAAGGGACATTATGAGAAACAAGAGACAGGATCCGGAGTTTCAAGGAAAAGAAAGGGACAGTAAGATAAACAAGCGACAAAATGCAGAGTTTAAAGTCAAGGAAAGGGACAGTAAGAGAAACAAGAGACAAGATCCAGAGTTTAAAGTCAAGGAAAGGGACAGTAAGAGAAACAAGAGACAAGATCCAGAGTTTAAAAACAAGGAAAGAGAAAGATGGAAAAACAAGAGACAGGATCCAGAATTTAAAAACAAGGAAAGGGACAGTATGAGAAACAAGAGACAGGATTCAGAGTTTAAAGGAAAAGAAAGGGACAGTAAGAGAAACAAGAGACAGAATTCAGAGTTTAAAGTCAAGGAAAGGGACTGTATGAGAAACAAGAGACAAGATCCAGAGTTTAAAGACAAGGAAAGGGACAGTATGAGAAACAAGAGACAAGATCCAGAATTTAAAAACAAGGAAAGGGACAATAAGAGAAACAAAAGACAGGATCCAAAGTTTAAAGAGAAAGATAGGGACAGTAAGAAAAACAAGAGACAAGATCCAGAATTTAAAGACAAGGAAAGAGACAGTAAGAGAATTAAAAGACAAGAAGAAGAGTATAGACATGGTGAGCAAACAAGAGATTTATTGAAGAAAAAGGAAATGAGACAAAATCCTAACTAGTTAGAAAAAGAGAGATTGAAAATGAAAGAAAAGCGAAAAAATGAAGAATATAGAACATCGGAAAACTTTGCTGCAAAACAATCAAAAGCACACTCACGGGCAAATTTGGACTATATTGAAACTGAAAAACAAAGATACAGAAAAAGTAAATTTGGAGTTGATGCAATTGAGTGTTTTGACAATTTTCACAACAATGTAGGATTGGGTCCTGTGTTTGTATGCACATGTTGCCAACAGACGTGGTTTCATGAAAGTGTTTCAAATGTCGATAATGTTTTGTTGGATGCTGAAGTCAAAAGGAAGTATTTTACCAATACAAAATCTGTAAATGGACAGGAATGGATATGCAATACCTGCAATTCAAGCTTAAAAGAAAGTCGAACTCCAAAACTCTCTTCTGTAAATGGAATGGCATGGATACAAAAACCAAGTGAATTAAATTTGTTACCATTGGAAGAAAGACTTGTATCCTTAAGAATTCCCTTCATGCAGATAAGAGAATTACCAAGAGGAGGGCAGTATTCTGTAAAAGGAAATGTTGTAAATGTGCCAGTTGACATACAACCAACAATCAATAGTCTTCCCAGGAGACTTGATGAAAATATCACAATACCTGTAAAGTTAAAAAGGAAACTATCTTTTCAGCACTCTTATTGTCATGAAAATATCCGACCTACAAAGGTTCTGATTGCTTTACATTGGTTAATGAAAAACAGTGAATTTTATCAGAATTCAAACATAAACATAGATGACAAGTGGTTCCATGAAGTTACCAATTCAGCTAGTGAATTAATGAGAGAGTTTATAGAGGGCCACGCCAATCAAGCTTCAACAATGCATGACCAATCAGATGAATCAGACTCTGATGAATTCTGTGAAGTTGATAGTAGTAGTAAGGATGGAAATTGTGATACACTACTAGACAGTGACTCATATGATATGAATCAGATCTTCACATTTGCTCCAGGAGAGGGACAGCGTCCAATTAGTTTGTATCAAGATCAAATGGCTGAATATTTGTCATTTCCAACAATATTTTGTGGTAAAGGAAGAGTAGATAAGGATCAGCGTCAAGTACCAGTTTCGTATGCTGATATTGCAAAGTGGGAATTAAGAAGTGTTGATAGACGTGCTGCACAGTCAGTACCAAACTTGTTTTTTAAATTGAAAAAAATTCAACTAAAACAGGTAACAGACAAATGCAATTTAGCTCTTAGGAAGTGCAAAACAAAGGGGAAAACCTTTACCGCAAATGAAATAAGAAATCCTGATCATATTAACGACATTGTTAGACACAATGAAGGATTTTATGTATTCAAGCAGTTGAGAAATTCTCCTCCTTATCTTGAAGCAAGGAAGAAAGATGTTTTTGCAATGATACGCCAGCTTGGTCTACCAACTTGGTTTATGTCCTTTTCTGCTGCAGATACACGATGGAATGACCTGATAAGGGCATTAGGAGTCTTAAATGATGACAGAGAGTACACAGATTCTGAAATTGAAAACATGACATGGACTGAAAAATCAAAGTTGGTTCAGAAAGTTGGTTACATGTACAAGGTATTTTGATCATCGGTTTCGTATTTTTTTGAATACTGTGCTTAAGAGTGATCATCATCCTATTGGTAAGGTACAGGACTTCTTCTATAGGGTTGAATTTCAACAAAGGGGATCACCACATGTTCACATGATTGTTTGGGTTGAAAATGCTCCAAAATACTTGGAAAATGATGACAAAGAAATTGTTGCATTTGTTGATAGCTACTTAAAATGT
>PRKT01000452.1:126647-156981 GCA_003671525.1 Saccostrea glomerata | reverse complement strand
CCCCCCCCCCAACTTTTAACAGGCACGTTATAGTTTAAGCAACAACAAAAATGGATAATTGGTAGTGTTCGGATAAAATATTTTGTACTGAAAAAAGTTCGATCCTAACAACCCCCCACAATAGGATTTTCGAGTTTGTACGAAATGGACACATTTTCCTTTTTTTTTTGCCTGTCAAACTTTTTATGGATTTAAATTTTAGCATAGGGCTAATAGGTAGTTCAATATTTATGCGCACAAATTTGGTATGCATCTTTCTTTTCTTTTTTTTTAAAGAAGAAAGAAAAGTTGTATCCCATTTTAGTATGATTCTTTAAATAAAAAAGAATACCTTTCCTTTACTGCATAATAAGATATAGGGGGTATAGGGAGTATAATTTCATAAAAAAGAAAAAATGATAAGTGCCTGTGTGTTTTGAGCTACAGTAATTAAAACTTCTTTTTAGGCAGTAGGTAAAAAAGCAAACAGTTTAATTACAGTGGAAATTGAACTTGTAAATATATAAGAAAAATAATAACTTAGTAGTGTTTATTCTGAAAGCTGTTGATAAGACTGGAACATGATGCTCACATTGCTCATCGATTATTATCTTGTACTAAGCAGTTGTGATTGCATTCGAAATTATTATTTTAAAAAGACATTAAATATGCCATACATCTAAAGCAGTGCTCACCAAATATAAGCTAAAAAAAGATGACTTGTTAAACTGTAAAATCACCTTCACGAATTTAAAGAAGTAACTTTCATATACAAGTCTAAACTATGCATAATTAATGTCAATTAGCAGTGCTTTAGGTTGAATGACTTTTTTAATCAATAAAAAAGTGGAAAAGTCTAATATATAACAATGATTTTAATAATATTTAATTCCAGTCATATTAAATTATTTAATATTTATATTGATGCAGCTTCTATATGAGTTATGATATACAAAAGTTAATATTAATCACATTCGGGATATACAGTATAGTTGAAAAAATTGGACTTCCAAACAATCCAGTCATGTGCAACTTCTCCATGCATAGATAGGACACACCACTTTTGTTGATTTGTTCCCTTTGCAGGTTTGTAACCAATCATTGTTCTGTCACATTTAACTTATCATACCAGGTGGTACATGGAATAGTACATTTTCTCGAACATTTTCCATAGGGTTTGGTGTCACTGTGCAAGGCAGACCCTTCTACAAACCTAGGCTGTGGGGGAAAAATAAATATCTCTTAGGAATTCTATTGATCACTGTCAATGTTATAATCTTGAATTTACACTGATCAAATAATAAAACCTTTTTAAGAGTAATTACCAACTTCTAGAAATACATATGTAGATCATTATAACGGGAACGTATCAATATTTATTAAGTTGTTGATCTAAACATGTAAACGGCAGTTCACGATGTATTTATTTATATCAATTCAGCATAGGTCTAAAATTGGTCGCTGTTTAAATATTGGTAGAGAATAAATTGTGTCATTATTTTGTAAAAAATAGGAAGATAATCATGTACTACCGTAAAATATAATCGATAGCATTCAAGAGATGTCATTTCATGGTCAGCTGATGTCTGCATTTAAAATGTTTCCATGGACTCCACAGCGTAAAGTTATAACTTCCGAAGTAGTAAATCGAGATCATTTCGTGGAAGAAAGCTTAGATTAATTTGTTGTTATTTCCTTACAGAATGCAAAAATTCATGCTGCGACAACAGTGATTTCATTACAGGAAGTTTGTTTCTATGCATCCCGGTGAGGGCGCTGCAATCGCAAGAAGATGGTGATTGTGACGTCATAAGTCGTCAGTCCCTTCGTTTTGGTCTATGCACCTACAGTTTTGGTCCAATTTCAATATAACTTGGCATACAAGTAGACTACAATAAGATACATAAATCTGTGCATCGGTTTTTCATTTCGATAAATAGTGTTCCCGTGGTTACTAAACATAGAAATTTCTGTGAATTTTTTTTCAAAATGCTACTCCCACAGTTTCGGATCGATTTCAATAAAACTTATCACACGAGTAGAATAGACTAAGATACATAATTCAGTGCATCGGTTTTTGATTTTGATAAATGGTGTTGCCGTGGTTACTGAAAATAGACATTTCTGTGAAATTCTTTCGAAATGCTACTCCTCCTACAGTTTTGGTCCAATTTCAATATAACTTGGCACACAATTAGACTACAATAAGATACATAATTAAGAAAAACTGGTGTAACTGTATACAATACTATCTAATTAACGAAAAATCGAAGTAGTGCATATTTCTTAAACTAATTACAGAAAATGTAAGTTTACACGCATCTTTCCGTTGTAAAAGAATAATTGATTTCCTCCAGAACTGTTCATTTTTATGGTAAGTGCTGCATGATAAAAGATATAAATTGTTACAATTGTCACCGATTTCTAACACATTTGTGGATGGTAATAGAAAAATAAATATTCTGATTCTCTTTGTGACAAACGTCAAACGAGCAATCATTGTGTACACTAAAAAGTAAATAACTAGAAACTTCATTTATATCCAGTTTAATTGCACCTTAGATCAAGTTTATTATCATACACCGCTATACAATGTAACAACTAGCCACTTGACCTGGAGAAAATTAGAGTGTAGATGTAAAAACAACTTTTATTCTAGGATGAGGCACCAGATTCTAACTTCTGCTACAATTTTACAAATGTGTTAACAAGAGGAACTACGGTAATTTTATATGAACTGCATATAATTCAACAGTGCGTTTTTAGATGAGTACTTACGGTAATTTCATAATACTTCAATAAAGCTTAATAAAGTATAATTACAATCCTTATTTGTACAATAGAACAGTTAATGACATCTGACGTTTATGATTTATGTAAATCATACGACATTCTAATTAAAAAGGATAGAATACTGAAAAATACAAATGGCGGGAACATGTGCCGCACATGTGCTTGGCCTAGTCAACAATTTTCATAATTCAAGTTAATAATAATGTGACCTAACATATAATGACTAAAAATATATCAAATGGATTTCAATAATAAGTTCGGTAATATACATTGCATATAAATGTGCCAATTAAATAATTACCTGGAGAAAATAAGAGTGTAGATGTAAAAAACAACTTTTATTCTAGGGTGAGGCACCAGATTCTAACTTCTGGCAAAGAAGAGCTCAGCGAAAAGTTACTAAAACAATATTAGAGTTATCGCTCTTTGCTCATAATAAAAAGTTGGTACCCCCTCAAATACCACACCTAACAACAACTTTATATCCAAGTCATCTGCTATTCTGTATATCTGTTATCATACTAAATCAGGCTCACATGCAGATATTGTTGTACCATTAATTAAGCATGAACAGTCTAAATCCTTTAAATTTAATAGAATCAAAGACTGGAACATGTTTCCATGAATTAAAACTGTTTTAAATACTGGAAATAAGTTTGCTTTAAAAAGACTGTTCCCCGGCCGGGCAGAGTCTAAGGCAATGCATCCGACAGAGGAGATGAGACGTGTAGATGTACCCAGTGATCCTGACACCCTGCCCCAAGCTTCGCCCCGAGTGGTCTTCATCCCAGAAGATTCCTCAAAATTGAAACAAGAAACATGGTATGTAGTTTTCGCCCCTTTTCTTTGGCCGTAACATGCCAATATACACGGAGACATATAATAGAGCCTCACGTCTTCGTATTCAGTGTCCCGACACTGTTAGAAAATTTCTTGAAGACATGCAATGAGTCTTACAGTGTGTCTGGTAACGAGTGAAGGAAGGAAGAGGTCGATTTCATTCTAGAGGCCAAAAACAGAAAAGCCAAAATATGGATACCAAGTGGGGTGCCAGAGAACAATAAGTGACTAAATGTCTGTACTGGTATAGACATATTGGAAAAGGTAGATAACAAAGTAAACAAAATAAAGATTTTAATTTTTGAGGTTGTTTTCACACTTCCAATGTGTCGTGTGAAATGGATATTTCCACCCAATTCCTCTGAGGAGGGCTTGGACTTGACAATAATGCCGATGCATAACGCATGTACCCAGTACTCACAGGTCTGTTTGACCCTTCCAAGGTGAACAACCCACCCACATAGCCTTTCTTTCCTTCCTCCCTTTGCAAGGGTAGTGTCTGTCACACTCGAAAAGGAAGACTCTGTTGTCTGTGTTTGGGTGGATGTCTACCTCTTCGGTGAAAAGCAACATGAGGGCCCTGGTGTGTCTTCATCCACAGTAGGATGTTTTGCCCTTTCATCTTTTTCTTTAACTGGACGACATATATTTTCCTTAAAATACACAATTATATATTTAAATAATATATTCAAGCAAAAATTATTAAACCTTGTATGAAATTTGAAACCTAATTTTTCATGAATTTTACCTTATCAAATTCTACTGATGAGATCTTGTATACATATTCGGTTCCATCTGTACTCTTGAGATATGAGACAATCTGCCCCAGTCATTTCCGACGCCTACACAAGAATGAAATTTGTAATATATAATTTCAAACGATTATGACTATTTTATAGGGATGGATTTAGTTAAATCGCTTTTCTCTTGCGTGACGGCAAATCCATCGTTACCACCAAGACTGATTATCAGGACAGCTCAGTGATTACATATCATTCAGTGAATAGACTCACAATCATAACAAAAAACCCTAACACATACCAATTTTAAATTGATTTTAATTACTAGAAACTTGGGAAGAACCACAAGATGAATAAAATAACAAATATCAAACATTAAAAACGTATTACACATTTAAAACAAGTTTATAACAAATACATGTACATATTAAATTTAAAAAAAAAAATCAAATGTTCTAAATTTTAAATGACTTCGACCAAAATGAAGGCGTTATAAAAATAGTAAATTTCGTTATTTTTACCGCTGCGGGACACAAAAATGATTCGTTATTTATCCGTAAATTCGTTATAACCGAATTCGTTATAACCGTAAAATTTTACAAGGAAATGTTAAAAAAGCTGCCGGGGACTCCAGAAAACTTTGCTATATCAGTGAATTCGTTGTATCCGTGTTCGTAATAAACGAGTTTTACTGTGCATAGGAAAATTCTTTAAACGTCTTTTTTGTAAGAACAGCAAAGTCATGATAGATCATTTTTCTATGGAAGCATTTTCAGGTAGTGTAGAATCAAGTTTGTTCAAACCATGACCCCTTGGGTCGCAATCTGGGGTCATAGGAAATCTTTTTAAGAACAACAAAGCTATCATATCATAATGGAAGCATCCTCACGTAGTGCCAAGTTCATTCAATTTATGACCCCGGGTTGAAGGGTGGGCCACAATGGTAGATCAAACTTTTACATAGGAATATATAAGAAAAAAAACTTTTTCTCAAGAACAGAAAAGTCTTGATAAGCCATATTGATGTTGAGGCATCAAAAAGTGTCAAATCAAACTGATTCAAATGAGACCCCTTATGCAACTGGATACCCCTGTAAATAGGAAATAAAATTACTGCTCAAAAAAAGTAAAGCCATTTGTTATTCATATGAAAGCATCATATCAGGTTATTTTACATTCCCCCTTCCATGTAAACTCTTCAGTACTGAACTGAATTTTGCGTTATTCCAATCCAATATGCTAATGTGAGCATTGTGTCCCATGGGCCTCTTGTTTCGTATGCGTTTCACGCAACGCTCCAAATAAAAGAAATAGATTTCTCCATAGAACGTAGCAAATAACAGGGGTACTATTTTGGGCGACGAATTTTATTTCTTTAGGAAAGTTAAAATACATAAGGGGGAACTATTCGATAGAGTTTAAGGAGAAAGTCATCAAACTATCCATTCTTTGAGAAAAAGAACTGTTCGAGGCCCAAATAGTTTTTTTCTCTCATAGAATTGACAGTCCATTCTGTTAGAAAAAGAACTGTTCGAGGCCAAAGGGCCAAGAATAGTTTTCTCTCACAGAATGGACAGTTTGAGGAGTTTATCCTACTTAAAAACTTTCCATATATTGTTAACTTAATATACTGCCCCAGGCGATGGCTGTGTCTGCTATGATAATATAACACAATCGATTGCCTGAGAGTAAGTGGCATTTATAAATCACAACAAAAGGGTGTTTTACTGAAATTAATGAACAGTGCCAGGTATATTTAGATTTAAATGATAGCTTGCTTCATTTCTGACTACTTCTTATGTAAAGCTTCGTAAGTTAGGATGTCCTCATCAGAAAGTTACTCTTGACTGTCAACATATAGAGATCCTGAGGAAAGGAAAGTGTCAATACAGATGAAATTTTAGTGAAATTCTAAGACATGGAAAAAGAAAAATACTAGTAGCAAACCACAGCCACGATTTGATGTAATACTGGATTTGTTTTCCGATGTTTCTGAGGATGAATAAGTGGAAGCTAGTCAAGGTGTTGAAAACATGGTTAGATTTCTAAGACCTTTGAACCAAGTAGAATTAGGAGAGTTAGTGAAGAGGGGTCTCAAAGAAAACAGAGCAGAAGACAATATGGGCTATATCAATTTATTCAAAAAGCGGCTGAAAGATTGGAAACACAAAGTAACAGGAACAGAGACTCATATCGAACAAAAATATACTCGAAATGTCAGGTGAGCAATTGAAAGACCATAGGCTACTTTGCTGCAGAAGAAAGAAATCAGAAAGGTGAAGATTATATGCACAATAAAATTTATGAACTTGTTTGTTCCATTCAACACTACATGAGACAAACAGGGAGATTTTTGAGTTTTTTTATGAAGAATTCTACTGATAAATTTTTTTTCTCGATTCCAGTATTAAGAATTTGTTAGGGCGTGGTCTAGGAATCGACAAGAAAAAAAAGCAGAGGTCATTTCGGAGGAACAACAAAAGTTATGTGGAGAATAAATATTCTTGGAACCGACACTCCACAGAAACTTTTAGGTAGTAGGTACTATGATATTCGTGCATGGATTAAATTTTGCTGTTAGAGCCGGTCAAGTCCTGCATGTGGAGGAAATACAGTCAAATTTCGGATTCATCAAGGAATCTAGTGGTCTTGTATGTATGTATTTAAAACTTAAAGAGGTGCAGACTACAAGAAGGATATGGAGAAAAAATGAACAGTATTCAATATCAAAGTCCATAAACCGATACAAAATAGGAGCAGAGCAAACATGGACCTCCGAAACATCAGAGGTAGGATCAGGTGCCATCACAGAAATCTAAGACCCAAAGTAACTTGTACCTACAAGAATCATCGAGTACCAGAGAGATTTCCTGTTCTTATATACGAGGAATATCTGAGCTTGAGGCAGGTACAAAATTTTGAAAGCTTATAAATCTAATGAAAAATTTACAATCATTTAAAAATTTATGATAGTATTAAATCAATCGCAACTAAACACAAGAATTTGCTTTCAAGCCAAAGGATGGTAAATGCGACGCTTTGTACTTACGCACAAGCCGAAACATGATATGCAGATTCTCCAGTGGGTATTCATGTTTTGACAAAAATAATAGGAAATCTATGTGAACGAGCAGGGTTCAAGGGACACTTTACAAATCACTCTTTGAGAGCAACAGCGGCCACACACTTGTACGAAGCTGGAATTGGCGAACAGTTAATTTCAGAGAAAACAGGCCACAAATATATCCACAGTTCGTTCTTTTAAACGGACCAACAATGAATAACAGCAAAGAGTTAGTGATATAATTCACTGGATATCGTCAACTCCGACGATGGCAATAGCACAATAAAGATGAAAATGTGGTATTCCACATTGACAAGTAGTGCATCGAGTGTGATCAACATTTCATCTGGAAATATGTCGTTCTCTATTAAATTCTGAAATGTTTCTGGGTATATTCTTACCCATTCATGAGATGGATTAACCATGATCAGCAGTCATGTATAAATATTGTGAAAAAGGTTGAGACGTTTGTTAATAAGAGAACTTCTTGATGCACATTGATGTGTACATGTTGTGATATTATTATGCTTCAGGATATTATGCGCCTTCATCCCTTTCAAAGATGACAAATCATTGAAAATGTCATACCCAGATATTTGTTTTTATTTGTAATTGTGTATGAAATTACAAATAAATGTGATTTTTTTGTATTTCCTTGTTTTTCTTCATTTAAAACCTGTACATTGTCACCTGTAATAGTAAGTTGGGAAAAACCGTCGATTAGGTTAAGATTTGACAGTTTCTTCAGTTTAATGTACAGTTACAGGTAACTCAATGTACAGGTTTTAAATAACCAAATCTTTTATGCAATATAATATACAAAGAATACAAAGGATTACATATTATTATGAAGTTAAAATGTCCTAGCTTCTTGTGGGATGCAAAACCATAAAATTGGGACATTGAACCGAATAAAGCGCACGTGCACCGTCATTTCTGTTAATAATATACAACAAGAGGCCCACGGGTCTTATAGGTCACCTGAGTTTTGTCTAACAACTTTCAAACAACTAAAATTGGTTTGAGTTTTAAACCAGAGGCCATGAAATTCACAATTTTGAAAGGGGCACTATTGCTTGTCATAATTATCAACTTAGAATGTTTACTCTACTTAATACCCAGTGGTAGTAACAAAGAGAAAACGCACTTCCACTTTATAACCAGTTGTGCACCTCACCCCAAATGAACCGCTGACCCTCGGGCCACATATTTCAAAATTTTGCAAATTTTATCATAAAATTGTTGATTAATACTAAAGAACAGATTTCAAAGTAATAATCTATTTTCAGACTATGTACACCCCCCCCCGACCAAGGGGGCATAAGAAATAACCATTTTGCTAGATGCACCTTTCTTCATCATAAATATATATACTTGGATCATTCGGGTGAAACCCAGGAGCAAAGGAAAATATTTTCAAAGAATTAATACATTTTCACTATTTAATCAATAGAGCCCCGCCCTAACACGAGAACCCCTGACCCTGGGGCCAAAAAATTAACAATTTTGGACGAAGCACTCTTTCTTATCATAACTATGTACTTATTTAGTTTATAAATATGTACTTAATTCACTTAATACCAAGGAGCAGTGAAGAAAATTTCAAGAAATAATGCATTTTTACTATATGATTTATATAGCCCGACCTTGGCACAGGAACCCCTGACCCTGGGGATATGAATTTCACAACTTTTGTAGAGGACTCAATGCTCATTATATTCATGCCAACAGTTTGCCTGCTTAATGTCCAGGAGTAAAAAAGAATATTTTTAAAGATTGCAATAATTTTGGTGGTTTTGGCCTCACCCCTCAGGCCAGGGAAGCGTCGACCATAGAAGTTAGACGTTTTGTTCCCCCTTCACCAATAGATGCTGTATACCAAATTTGGTTGAAATTGGTTCAGTGGTTTCAGAGAAGAAGCTGAAAATTATCAAATGTTAACACACGACGGACGACGCACAACGATGGAAGAAAACGGGAAAAGAATATAGATAAGACAGAGAAATACAGGTCAATATACAAAGTACTACGCATCATTGTCCAATGGCATTGGGATTGATAAATTGTTTATTGTTTAACGCCCCGCTAGAGAATTTTTCACTAATATGGAGACGTCACCGTATGCCGGCGAAGAGATTATACTCGGCACTGGGGGCCATTTAGCAGTGAGGGTTCTTTATCATACAAACGCCTACAATGGCATAAGAGAACATGTTTGCAAGGTAAATAAATATAGTGTGAAAGACCACCTTTTCTCAAATCATGGCATCTAGGAACTCGAATATTCGTCGTCTTTGGATGGATATTCAAGACATAGTTGGTCCAGCAAATTTATCCAAGCGTTCCATTCGCCGTTTGTTTTGGACCAGGCCACTTCGCCACGGGGACAGAATTTTAATATGTACCTTTGCATATATCTAAATCCTACGGTGGCTGGTATAGGACATGGTATGAGAATTTTTTTTTATAAATTCGTGGCCACGAAATTAAATTCGTGGGAACGAAATAATAAAAAAATTCATGCCATATCCTATACCAGCCACCGTAAAATCCAGAGGTTTTACAGGAATATATTCAATTAATGCAGCGTGTTGAGAACACCTATGCTATTATGCAAATCCATAACTTTTTTTGACTGGTGGAAAGAGGCAGGGACTATTCGCTTTACTCTTGGAGTGTGTCCACTGGACGATACGAGTGGCTGGACGGCAAACCTCGAAGATATCTTCCTAGTGAGGAGACGTACAGTCTCTAAACTTGATTACATTTCATTTATTTGTTAACTACAAGACTTTTTAATTTATTTATATTCATTCTTCATTTCAGAAATTGCCAACAGTAAAAAAAGATTTTATATAATATATTTGATTTCCTAAATATTTATAAAGTGTTCAAACTAAAATTGTGTAATTTCCCCCTTAAAGTTTAAAACTTAGAGCAGGCACGGCAGAGAAAGAGAGAAAAATTGCTTGAAACTGCCGAGTTTCACAAAGTAATATATTAGACATCATCTTTGCTGACTTATAAAATCTGAAGAACCTCCTTAGGCTGCTCATGAGTGATGAGGCCCAAGTCAACGGATGATGCAGAAGAAATGGTGGCCTCCTCGTTACACAGCTTCCACGTACTTCAGCAGCAGGAGCTATGAAGGGGGGGGGGGGGTGCAATGGAAATGAAGGACTTGTCATCCCGAACTGGACGGGATATTTTGCGCTGTTTGAAGAACCACGACCATCAGAAGGCAATGAGAGTGAATTCTTTTTTTTAAGGGCTCAACACTGACCATCTCAGACTTCAAGCTTTTCATCAAAAGTAACGTAGACAAGCTAACATTGCTGCGTATGGTACCACCGTTCTTAACTGGGATTCCGTCGTGAGAGAAGTCTTTAATGAGAATTTTCATAAATACACAATGTTCGAGAAGGTGTCTGGCATTGTTGAAGTAGACGAATGCCTCTTTGAACACAGAACTTAGTATCATCGGGGAAATCCACTTGGATGAATGAAGGTATTTTAATCTATAATAAAGACTAAGATATTAAAAAATTATACATTTTAGTAAGGTAACTTCTGTTGCATATTCAAATAATACAAGACTAAAGTGTTTAAAACCATGCATGATTAGAAAAAACAGAATATTATAAAATATAAAATACATACCAAAACTAAATTTTAGGATAAATGCTGCTGCTTCCTTTTTCTTAATGACCCTCAATTTCTTTATAGGTCTGAATTTAAGGGATGGTCGAGCGCGATTAAAATACCACAATCATCTACCTGGTAGCAGATCGTTCTGCGGGTATTTTAATACCATCCATCCAAAGACGCGTTGCTACCCTTTACTGTGATTGCTGGACCACTTACTGTGACCTAAAAGACCTAAGAGTCACAGCCCGGGAGGAGGTGGAGGTTGTCAGTGTCTGCATGATTCATGATAGAAGGAGCCTGGACACATGCTCAGGAGCATTCAATTCGGCGCATGTCTGGGACCAACGTTTGAAGGGCACTTAACTGAAATCACATGGAGGTCTACTTGTGTGCCAGGTTCAATTCAGACCAAAACTGTAGGAGAAGTAGCATTTAGCACAGTAACCACGGCAACACCGTTCTTCGAAATCAACTATAGGAGAAATAGCATTTTGAAAGAATTTCACAGAAATTTCTATTTTTAGTAATCACGCCAACATTGTCATGTAAATCAAAAATCGATGAATAGATTTAAGTACTTTATTATACTCTACTTGTGTGCCAACTTATTTTAAAAATCAGACCAAAACTATAGGAGGGGTAGCATTTCACGGAAATTTCTATTTTTAGTAAACACGGTAACACCGTTCGTCAAATCAAAAATCAATGCACAGAATTATGGATCTAAGTATAGTCTACTTGTGTGCCGTTATATTGAGATCAGACCAAAACTGTAGGAGAAGCAGTTTGAAAGTATATCACAACATTTCTATTTTAAGTAACCACTGCTTCATTGTTCGTCGAGATCAAAAACCGATGCATAGAATTATAAATCTTAGTACAAGTTATATTGAAATCAGTCCAAAACTGTAGGAGGAGTAGCATTTGGAAAGCATTTCAGAGATTTTTATTAGGTCACCTGAGTAAACTAAGGTGACCTATTGTTATTCGTTTTCGTCCATCGTCGTGCGTCGTCCGTCGTGTGTTAACATTTGAACATTTTCAGCTTCTTCTCTGCAACCACTGAACCAATTTCAACCAAATTTGGCACAAAGCATCTATGGGTTAAGGGGAACAAAAATTGTGAATTTCATGATCCCTGCCCCCCTGGGGCCTGAGGGGTGGGGCCAAAACCACTGAAATTAATGCAATCTTTAAAAATCTTCTTCTTTACTCCTGGACATCAAGCAGTCAAACCGTTTGCATGATTGTAATCAGCATTGAATCCTCAACCAAAATTGTGAAATTCATGGCCCTTGAGTCAGGGGTTCTAGTGCTAGGGTGGGGCTAAATAAGTATATAGTGAAAAAACATGAATTCTTTGAAAATCTTCTTCTCTTCTCCTGGGTATTAAATAAACAAACTTAGTGTATAGTTATGATGAGCAAGAGTGCCTCTACCAAAATTGTGAATTTTATGGCCCCAGGGTCAGGGGTTCTGGTGTTAGGGCGAGGATCTATAGATTATATAGTGAAAATACATGAATTCATTGAAAATTTTCTTCTCTGCTCCTAGGTATTAAATAAACCAACTAAGTGCATATTAATGATGAGCAAGAGTGCTTTTACCAAAATTGTGAATATAATGGCCCCAGGGTCAGGGGTTCTGGTGTTAGGGCGGGGCTCTATTGATTATACTGAAAATACATGAATTCTTTGAAAATCTTCTTCTCTGCTCCTAGGTATTAATTTAACTACCTAAGTACAGTTATGATGAGCAAGAATGCCTCTTACAAAATTGTGAATTTTATGGCCCCAGGGTCAGGGGTTCTGGTGTTAAGGTGGGGCTCTATTGATTATATACTGAAAATACATGAATTCTTTGAAAATCTTCTTCTCTGCTCCTAGGTATAAAATAAACTAACTAAGTCTATTGTTGTGATGAGCAAGAGTGCCTCTACCAAAATTGTGAATTTTATGGCCCCAGGGTAAGGGGTCCTTGTGTTAGGTCGGGGCTCTATTGATTATATACTGAAAATACAATTCTTTGAAAATCTTCCTCTCTGCTCCAAGGTATTAAATAAACAAACTTAGTGTATAGTTGTGATGAGCAAGAGTGCCTCTACCAAAATTGTGAATTTCATGGCCCCAGGGTCAGGGGGTTCTGGTGTTAGGGCGGGGCTCTATTGATTATATACTGAAAATACATGAATTCTTTGAAAATCTTCTTCTCTGCTCCTTGGTATTAAATAAACTAACTAATTACATAGTTATGATGAGCAAGAATGCCTGAATTTTATGGCCCCAGGGTCAGGGGTTCTGGTGTTAGGGCTGGGCTCTATTGATTATATAGTGAAAATACATTAAATCTTTGAAAACTTTCTTCTCTGTCTCTGGGTATGATGCAGATGAACTACCTATATAGTTATTATGAGCAAGGGTCCTAATCTTGCAGAATTGTGAATTTCAAGGCTTCAGGGTCAGGGGTACCATAGAGGGAGGGGGGCTGCACGTATATACTAAAAACGAATTAATTGTTAGAAATTTGCTCCTTGGTATTAATCAAATATTTTTCAAAAGCAATTTCAAAAATTGCGCAGTGTGTGGATCTAGGCCTAAGGGTCAGGGGTTCATGTGTGGTAAGGGCACTACTGATTATTCCTGAATATTTTTTGTTCCCCTACCCTGCCTATAGGTATTAAGTAACCAAGCTAAGCAAACGCTAAGTGTATTGTTATGATGACCAATGGTGCCTCTTTCAAAATTGTGAATGCCATAGCATCTTGCTTAAAACATGAATCAAATGCAATAACTGGAAAGTTGTTGCATAATGCGCAGGTCCATGGGCCTCTTGTTTTAGTAACCATGGTAACAATGATCATCGAAATCAAAACCCCCTGCACTGAATTATGTATCTTTGTATAGTCTACTTGTGTGGTAAGTTATATTGAAATCCGACCAAAACTGTAGGAGGAGCAACATTTTAAAAGCATTTCACAGAAATTTCTATTTTTGTAACCACAGTAACAATGATCATCGAAATCAAAAACTGATGCACAGAATTATGTATCTTAGTGTAGTCTATTTCTGTGCTAAGTTATATTGAAATCGACCAAAACTGCTTTTCGAATTAAAAAACCAATATACAGAATAATGTATCTTACTTGTCTACTTGTGTGCCAAGTTCTATTGAAATCAGACCAAAACTGTAGGAGGAATAGCATTTTGAGAAAAATTGTTTACGGACGACGGACGCATAACTATCGCATAAGCTCAACTGATCTCTGACTAGTGGAGCTAAAAATACCTGTGCTTCCTCAACAATAAAGCTTTTTTAATCTTAATATTGTATAATTTTGCTTGTCAAAGAACTTTTGCTTGGAAAATATCCAGTACCTCCTCAGCTCAGGCTGAAATTGCTTCAAACGGACGTGTGTCTGAATTAACAAGTTGCTGTTTAACACCTGGAAAATTTCATTTGATATTCGTCCGCTGACTGAAGCGACATCTTTCCTCGAATGTACAAATTTTAATTGTTCTTCTTATTTATGGTTTCCTAACAACCAAGCTATGCGATAAACGTGATGACTTGAACTTTTCTATCGTCAACTTCCCTTACTTATGCAGCATATACCTTCATCACCTGCATACGAAGTGTATATATCTCAGTTGATGCGATGCGCAAGAGCATGCTCTACGTATGAACAATTTCTAAAATGAGATAAATTATTGACAAACAAGTTGATGAAACAAGAATATCAACAGTCATTTCTGCAGAAAGTAAGGAGACTGAAGAGTTCCCCTACACCATCTCCAAGCACGAAGCCTGCTGCTGTGTTATCAACACCGAAGTCTGTCCAACACAGGGAATTAGAAGAGCTCCTTTACAGGCCAGCACACCTGTGGCTCCAGAAAATGAAAATGGGGAGGAGGTAATGATTATTGGAAAAGTTTTTAAGTTTATATTAATTCACAGTTTAGTCTATTTTTGTTTAAGAAAAAATCAACTTGCACACTGGCAGAAAGATGTGAAAATTTGTAATAAATGGTTTGATGTAAGAAGTATGATTTTATTGAGATTGGATCAGGAATATGTACCTCTTAGGACAGTTGCAGCTGTAATTGTGCTTGGTGATTTCTCTAAATAGTGCATGGTTTCATGTAATTTTATACTATTGAAATAGTAATTTATCTAAGAATTTATTATAGAGAAGTAAACTCTATTAACTAACATATATCATAATTTTCATTGAATACCAGCTTTTAGCATTTTAATATGAATATTCTTGAAAACCAAAAAGCTAAGGAGCAATGTTGGTTCCAGATAAAGCCATCTTGTGAATTACATCATGGAGATCTTCACAGAGGAGGAAATGGCCGAGTGTAGCCTGACCGGTTCAAAGGGAAGAACCAAAACCGAGGACATCAAACCAGCGCTGGAAGCTGTTAAATTAGCAGACATCATTTGTAAGCTATTTCTTAACCAATTCTTTTAAAATAATTACAGTAAATGTTCATTACTTCTAAGAAATAGGGTTAACAGTTCTTAAGATGTCCTAATTTTGGTGTCATATTCAAAGGGTATTACTTATAACCAAGGCTTATACAAGAGTATTAGAAGATAAGCTCTACTAAAATGATGTAAAAAGTAAAGAATGAATGAAATTTTAAATTCATTGAACATGACACGTTCTCAAATACTACTGCCCTAGAGAAAATTGTGAAGTTTGCTATTGTCTGTTTGCATAAGTGCATTGTTGGACTGTTACATTTATCTTATTATGATTATAAATAAATATGTATGTCATTTACTTTGTAGCTTACACCAGGACCCAATAGAAAGTGTCAGATGAAGAAATCAAGAAGACAGTGCGGACGAAGCTAAACAACATCCATAAGAAGGCCAGGAAAGTCACCACAACCAGAGGGTCCTCAAGTTGATTTCACAATTGCTTTAACCTTATGATTTTCGACTGTGATTATTAAATTATTATAAATATTATACCAGGAAAAGGACATTTAATATTATTTTAATTTTTTGACGTGCCATTATGTACGTATTGTACATTTAAATAGTGCAAATTAAGTTTCTTGAAGAAGATTTGTTAATGACCCCACCCTATTTTTTGTCTTTTCTTGATTATCTCCCCTTGTGAGGGGTCTTGGTCCTTCATTTTAATTATTTAAACTCCCCTTCACCTATGGATGGTTTATACCAAGTTTTTTTAAAATTGGCCCAGCGGTACTTGAGAAGAAGTCAAAAATGTGAAAAGATAACAGACGGACGGACAACGGACAAAATGTGATCAGAAAAGCTCACACGAGCCTTCGGCTCAGGTGAGCTAAAAAGGCATATACATTTCTTCTTATTCTCAAATTATATTGCTCGGATATATTGGTTTGATATAAAACCGAAATCAATTTAAATGATTTTAATTTCCTTGGTGGAGAAAAATGAGCCGATACAAAATTGATATGTAGTGTCGAGAGACATTTCATTTTTTCTTCATTGACCGTTCTGTGGTGTCCTGCATAGTAATCAGTTCATGACAATTGTAAATGTTAAGTCTCAGAAAAAAACAATTCCCTCCGCTCATAATTTTTTTTTTTTTTATTACTTCGTCTTATCTCATGTCCTGCTTTAAACTATTGTACCGAAAGTTTATCAAATGTTTATACAGTAAAGAAACACACAAACGTGCACTTGTTAAGATTTTTCAAAATAGCACCGATCAATATCCTGTTAATTATATAGAATAACACATCTAAAGTATTTTTTCTTTATTTCATTGACTTTGCTAAAAACTAATCATCTATTTTCAGGACACTCTGTTCTTGGTTTGAACGTTTTAAGATTAAGAGTTTGAGCGTTAAAGGTACTTGGACACAGATTTGAAGTTAATATTTTCTCATTTTTTCGTTATAATATCACGAATTATATATTTTAATAGCATTTCACACAAAAAGTAATTAAAAATCTTATTTCATTTAAAAGTTATTGAAACTGTAAATTTTTTGGCGGGTTTGATTGACACATCCTTGCACTTTCACAAATTTTAACTTTATTCTTAATCCTTAGGAAAAGTGGCAAATTTGATGTGTTTTAATGAGAAATATTACAACTTTTATCATGAAAAATAATTTTATTCAGAGCAGAAATGTTAGAAAGCAAAACACCTTCACAAGTATCGTCATTCCGAACTAAGAGATGCGTACAGAGTCGAGAAAACTCGTGTTATGTACACAGTTTTTGAAAACAAGGCTTGAGTTCTGTTATTGTTTATATTTGGAATTCACCGGGTGCGTTCAATCGTCACAGTCTGCTTACCACAACTGCACGGACTGACAATATATTGTGTGTTTGTTTTGCTTTCGAACGTGTCTACTCTGAATTTTCTGGATTATGGTATTAATATTTTTCATTTATTCAAACTAGATTACCACTTTTCCTAAGGATTAAGAATAAAATTAAATTTGTAAGAGTGCAAGGATGTGTCAATCAAACCCGCCGAAAAATTTTGAAATTTCAATATCTTTTAAACGAAATAAGATTTTTAATAAATTTTTGTGTGAAATGCTATTAAAATATATAAGTCGTAATATTATAGAGAAAATAATAACTTCAAATCTGTGTCCAAGTACCTTTAATAGTCGATTTACTTCCAGATAACAATTGGCACATCATTAAAATGCATGAAATACTTGCTCAAGATCATAATTCATTTTTCTTAATTATGAGACATCATTCAGAAATTTGCCGAAATTTAAAAAGATTATTAATCATTAGAATTTAACAAAGGAAAAATACAAGCGCTAGACGTTCCATAATATTACTTTTTTTAAAAGGTAAAAGGTGTTTTATCATGAAAATTAAAACATTTACATTGTACACTAATCTTGGTAATGTCGCGGTTTCTATCTCTTTAAGATTCTTCATAACGATAGCCGAAAACTTTTGTCAACACATATTATGGAACTTGATTGCAAGCATTAACTATAAAACAAAATAAGTATTCTGTACATATATTCATGTAATACTAGTCCCCTTAGGATAAGAGTTATCTGGTAATCATTAAAGATAAATAGGCCGCATTTCTTTAAAAAACTCAATGAAGCAAAACGAAATTTAAAATGATCATTATGACACATTAAAATATCGGCTCAATATGTACTACTAGTAAGAAAACATGTGGGAGAGACGGACGGACGCAGAGGAAACAAGTGGCCCCTTCCGGTTTCCCCGGTAAGGATATAGTAAGCATTCTTGAGAACTGCATTCGAAATTCATAGGTAACCTAAATATTGCTAATCTTAAGATTATTTTTTTCTCTTTTTTTTTTTATTTTATTCCATTTCTAGTTTAGTACATTGGATCTCAAATCATCAAGGAAAGTCTGTGTAGGTGCAATAATTTCTTCTTTGGTTTTGTTTGAAATGTCTGAGTGTGTGTATCTGTATCAATGTAGGATGAAAATGTGAGTGTACTTTTTTCTGGATGAAAGTTTGTTTGTAGTGATGTGAGTTTATTAAAGTTGTTTGTTGTGTCTGCACTCTGTAGAGAATTGTAAGAGTGTGCTGTCTGGGAATACCTTCCTAGAGATACCCACTTTTTCTAGTTATTTTTCTGAAAGAGGCTATTTTTGTCTTTAAGGTCGTATGTATACATTGTAAGTGTAATTCATATCTTTTGCTGCCATTCCCAGCTTGCCTAACATATTTTGTCTTATTTATAATAATTAAGGACAATTGCTGTTTCATGTTTTGGTATACTAATTCCAGCAGGTTGCATGTATTAGGAAAAGGCGTTACCTCATCTAATCTATCAATGTTTCGACAAATAGTGTCTACTCGGATGGCAGATCAGGAGGCATGTTACTCTTTGCCTTCCTGTTAAAAGTTCTCTAAGACAAAATCGCCCCTTCATCCTTACTGTCGTTACCATTGACACTGTAAGATTCACAATTTGCAATTGCAGTTTTATCAGTTTTATCTTATATATATGCCTACATGAAGAATGGCATTTTAAGAATTGCATCACATTGTGCCGTCTAAAGCAAGCACGAAATACATGGAGGAAAGGCTGAAATTAAAAAGAACATACATGAATTTCTGATTTGGGGAGGTTAGGCTGTCAAGAAAATCGTCAACAGTTGGGTCTCGATTGGTGCTTATTGCGTCTCTAACGTAAGAAACCATGATATCCCTAAACATGGCAAAAAAAAAACTTTTATAGTTATCTGAAATTTGAAATAAAAAAAAATTTGGATTCTATTGGTAACTTAGATGCCTGTTAGAATAAGAATTTCTTTGTATTTTCTCCCATCCTATGATTTATCAGTTTGGTGGGTTTCAATGATGTGGGAACGAAATACCACCCCTCCCATCACACTGGCGTCGCACACCTGACAAATAAAAATGTCCTCCATCAGTCGTGATGCAAGGAAATGAATGGCATATGAAAGGCCATCACACCTTACAGCAGTCCACTCCCTTGCATCACCGATCTTCTTTCACGAAATACCTATGTATATAGAATTTTAAATATTTATTTTATTTAATTATTATAAATACATACTTTCTCCACTGCTTCATACGGACATGGATTTTTTTGATGTAATTTTGCCCGATGACATGAATGATGTACTTGTGTCAGATGACCTAGATTCTGTGTACTTCTGTCAGCATCAAAAGAAGCTGTGTGATTTTCTGAATCCTCACATCTATTGTACAAACTTATTTCAAAACCATGCTGATCAATTTTAGTAATCATTATAGATAAATAAGCGTAGTAGTGAACAGACAGTAAATACATTCTGGTATACCTTTCTTTTTCCTCTGTGATTGCAGCATCACAAGTCCTATCTAAAACTGCTTTAAACATATGGCCTGTTTCTCTTTCTCTTCTTTTTAAAGTAGTTGGAGATACATATGGGAGGTTCAGAGCAGCAAACAGATTGTTTATGATGGTTTCCCCAAGACCACAAAACATTATTGCTATAAAGAAATAGATTTTAAAAAAAAAACGTGTACCACTGTCCACATAAAAAAAAAAAATATGTACAACATAAAGGTATAATATAGGCATTGCAGAACTATTGAGATTGATTAGAAAATTAAAGTATATATTGATTAAACAAATATTTACCCGTTACATATGAATGATTCTGTTGCAAAACATTAACAGCTTGTTTAAATTCCTTCTGCGGGACCTTCTTTTCGATTCCCACATTCATTGTTTACATTGTCGCTCTCATTTTTTAACACTCATTTTCTGTCGGAATTTTAGGGGTTTAAAGCGTTTATAAGATCTTTATGATTTTCCTACCTTCTTGGCTTTAGAGAACCTCAAAGCGGTTCCCTGTGAAATCGACAATAGAGAAAACGATACTAAACCGTGAGTAAAGATATTAAAATCAAATTTTTGGGATATAAATGCAACACTCATATATTTTGAACTCCTTTTTTGCCAAAATAAATGTCAGGGGACGACAGGGGCAGTCATTATATGCAGGGACAACGACAGGAGACGACAGGGACAATGACAGGGAGAGCAGGGACAACGACAGGGGACCAAGGACAAAGTCAGGGACTGACAGGAGGACAACAGTTTTTTTTAATTTGGAATCTAAGGAGATATTTAATTCAGTAGTGTTGTAGGAAGAACTCTTCTGAATATAAATGTACGTACCATCCAGTACAAGAATGTCGGAGACTAGGTCTGAGATTAGGTCTGAGAACAGTTGTTTTGATATGTCAGTGGTATGATGGTCGATAATACTCTCCCTTGTCAAAAGGTCAAAACTAATATTAAGGAGTACAAAATGACTAACAATCGCTACACGCGCACGCTCGATGATCTCGGCATCCTGACGTCTGCTACTTACTCCACATAATGTCACAAACAAACCATTCGAAAGACCAGATTTCAACATAAACAGCAGTATGCCTATCAGTCTTTTTTTTTAATTTATTAACTGCAATCTTAGGATTAGTGCTTATCGCTCTAGGATACTTAAACTACTTGGTGAGATACTTCACTTTTACCATTATTATAAGCATGTTTGACCTCTTTTAATGTGATGTCCATGTAAGATAATCCGAAATCTATATTACGGGTAGGACTCCCTAACTGATATATTAATCATTTTGACAACATGAAAATTGGTTTGTATTTTTAGCTCTTCTGAGCCAAAGGCTCAAAGAGCTAATGCTATGGCCATTTGTGCGGTGTGCGTCGTGCGGTGTGCGATGTGCGTTATTTTTTTAGAATATGGGCCATAACTCAAGAACCCCTTGGCCAATCAGTGTCAAATTTGTCACAGGGTATCCTTGGCCAAAGGGCTACCCAATATACTAAAATAAGGGTTGAGACCCTTAAACAAGGGGAGATAATCAAGAAAACAAAACCAAAAGTACTGGTTGCTAAAAAATCTTCTTCTCCAGAACCACCAGGCAGATTTTCACCAAACTTACATACAAGGATCAGGATATGTTGAAGATTAAAAATTGTTCAAGGCATGACCCCGGGGCAAAGGGCGTGGTTTCAAGGTCACTTCAAAGTTGACCTAAATTTACAAATAATAAATATGTTTATATTTTGCTTACTATTATGACTAGGATCATCAAATCTTGTAAGTTGATGCATCTCAGGACTTCACATCATGTTAACTCAAAATTAGGTCACGGTGACCTACTTTTTAAATTCTGTAAGCATTTGTTTTCAAATTGATTTGAAGGCATATTTCAGGCACTTTAAGGCCTATGATCATCAAACTTTGTCAATTGATGCATCTTGGGTCCTTAAACAACGTCAGCTTAAAAGTAGGTCACCGTGACCTACTTTTTGAACTTTATGACTAATTCTTTTTAAAACATTTAATCCAGCTATTTCAGACACTGAGAGGTTTAGAATCATCAAATCTTGTAAATTGATGCATCTTGGGACCTTAAAACATATTTATGAAAAAGTAGGTCACTGTGACCTACTTTTTTTTAATTTTACAGGCATTTGTTTATGAATTGTTTAAAAGGCATATTTTGATTACCTTCAGACATAGGATGATCAAACTTGGTCAGCAGATGCATCTTGTGGCTTTAAAAAATGTCGACCAAAATATAGGTCATGGTGACCTAGTTTCAAAATTTTACGGCTATATTTTAGTATCTTAGGTATTTTTTGGCTTAGAATCATCAAACTTTGTGAGTTTATGCATCTTCTGTTTTCGGAGAGTGACGACCAAAAAGTAGGTCACAGTGACCTACTTTAAACATTTTATGGCTTTATTTAAGTATCTACGGTACTTATTGCCTTAGAATCATCAAACTTTGTAAGTTGATGCATCTTGGGTTTTCGGAGAATGATGTCCAAAAAGAAGGTCACTGTGACCTACTTTCGACATTTTATGGCTATATTTTAGTATCTTAGGTATTTATTGGCTTAGAATTATCAAACTTTGTGAGTTGATGCGCCTTGGGTTTTCGGAGAGTGATGACCAAAAAGTAGGTCACGATGACCTGCTTTTGACATTTTATGGCTTTATTTAAGTATCTACGGTACTTATTGGCTTAGAATCATCAAACTTTGTAAGTTGATGAATCTTGAGTTTTCAGAGAATGATGTTCAAACAGTAGGTCACTGTGACTTACTTTCGACATTTTATGGCTTTTTAAAAGTATCTTAGGTATTTATTGGCTTAGAATCATCATACTTTGTAAATTGATGCGTCTTATGTTTTCGGAGAGTGATGACCAAAAAGTAGGTCATGGTGACCTACTTTAAACATTTTATGGCTTTATTTAAGTATCTACGGTACTTATTGGCTTAGAATCATCAAACTTTGTCAGTTGATGCAACTTGGGTCCTAGGATACTCAGGGTTAGGCTTCAAATAGAAGTGATAGATTGTACAATTTATCAGAAGAGCTATTCAAGGCCCTTGGGCCATTTGTTGATAATCAAAGTCATTAAACATGATTGTACAAAATTTTAATTTGAATTACTATGTTATAGATAATGAAAATAAAAATAATATAATATCCTAAATTTATTCTGTAAATTAAGGGCGAAAAAGGGACCAAGCTACTATTCTTGAGTGGAATCTCCTTTTCTTCTCAAGAACAGCAAAGCCATGAGAAGTGGTATTTTTATGGAAGCATCCTCAGATACTGTTTATTCTAATTTGTTAAAATCATATCCCCTGGGGATAGGGCAGGGCCACAATGGGGGATCCAAGTTTTACATTAAAATATATTTTAAAAAATCTCTTTCTAAATAATAGCAAAACCATTCCTAGTGATATTTAAATGGAAGCATTCTCAGGTAGTGTAGAATTAAATTTGTTTAAATCATAATTTCCAAGGTTAGGGAAGGGTTTCAATGGTGAATCAAAGATTTACATAGGAAAATAAAGGGGAAAATCTCAATAACAGAAAAGCTATGTTAGGTTATATTGACATGTGAGCATCCTCATGTATTGAATATTTAAGGAATGTTTTTAAGTTTTGTGTGAGTTATTGATGTGTGAATCACACAGACTTGTCACGTAGGCATAGCGCGCTTCATGAAAAATATGCCTACGCGCAAGTCTGTGTGATTCACACACCAATAATTCACACTAAACTTGAAAACATTCCTTATATTTACATTTTACATGTTTGGAAGCACCAAAAATATAGTCAATATTTGAATTTCTCGCTGCCCTATATCGTTGTACTTTTACTAACGTAGCTGTAGCCTTATTGTGACGTCACGTTAACGCACGTTTCTCCGTGTATATATACACGAAAATGGTTTTCAAATCAATTTCACAGTTGGCTTAGTAGAAAAACACAGCGAATGTAAATATTTAAATTTGTCCAAAGCATGAGTACCCCTTAGGGTAGGGAGGGAAACGACGGGGGGTCAAATTCAAATTATTACAAAGCAATATATACAAGCAAAATGTTTGAAAAAAATCTATACAAGTCTCTTTCTCGAGAAATTAATGCAGAATTGATATGGAGGCATTCTCAAAAAATACTACAAATCAAGCCACCATCCCCCCCCCCCCCCCCCCCCCCCCCCCCCCCCCCCCCCCACCCACCTCATGCCCCTCAGTAAACTGTTCAATCTGATCTGATTTGTGCATCTTCCTAGCCGATGTGCTCAGGGGAGCGATGTGACCCCTGGGCCTCTTGTTTATACATAATAAGTGTCATGTGTGTATGGCCACTTGGAATTGAATAATAAAAATATAGAGAGAAAAATTAAACGATGACTAGACAAAGGGATACTTAACCAAGTACTAGTCAATGGCATATTGAAACATTAAGTAGATTCAAGTCAATTTACATTACACTTATTTTCTTACGAAGTCTGAGGAAAGCTAAAGCATAAGAAGTATCAAACTCTATAGTGTCAATTCCCCGGAATTCTTTCATTAACAATAATACTAGTGAGCTATTGCTCACTAGTAATACCCCCACTCTGATGTGAATATACAGTACAATGTTGATAAACGTTCATTTACGGGTATTTGCGCGGATAAATAGGAATTTGACATCAGATTCATATAAAATGTTCCCACCTTACTGCATGCCTCAAGAAAGTATGTACTAAAAAGTTCATGAGAAAGAGAAAATATGCCCAGGAAAAGAATTTAAACAGAGAGGCTATTTTTGACCTTGACCTAGAAACTTTGTTCAAGGTTACAGCACATCCATTTACCAGTGGCATTCTGTGAATGAAGTATGAGTCATATTGGACCAAGGAGAGAGAAGATATGCTCCAAACAAGGATTTTTCATGTAATTCTGCTATGACCTTGACCTTTGACCTGGAAACATGGTTCAAGGTCACTGCACTCCCTTTACCAAAAGGCACTCTATGGGTTAAGTATGAGCCAGATTGGGCCATGGAGAGAGAAGATATGCTCTGGACAACATATCTCGGAAGGACGGACGGACAGACTGATCACTATAGGGCACCCGCCAAGCGGGGCGCTTATGATTTCCACCATTTGGTATGCCTCAGAGAAGATTGTGTTAAAATATCACACATGCGATGAATAGTTACCGAGAAAATTGCGACGCAAATGTGTAATGTATAAAACGGACAAACGCAAGTAGAAACAGGAAGTTGACATCGGATTTGAACAAAAATATAAAACAGATTATATGGCATAAAATTTCAAGCATTTGTGACGAGTAGTGACTGAGAAAATGACGACGGTAATCTGTGACAGACAGACAGAAGGACGGACAGACACAAAAGGGTAAAACAGTATATTCCCTTTCCTTCGAAGTGGGAGAATAAAAAAAAGTGCCACCGCCATAGGTTTTTGATATTTTTTTCGTAAATGCGGGAGTAATTCGTTTTTTTTTCTAAAAATTTAAACATTGGTTTCACCAATTTTATACATTATTTTTTAAAAAAGATTCATTTTGCTTTGTTATTACCTTTAATGGAGACAGCGATGATTTCAAATTCTTTTATTCATTTATTTGGATGTATAATTTACATCTGCAAAAGTTAACGTTTTCTCAAATTTTCTGTATAATATTACGACTTATATATTGCACTAGCATTTCATACGAAAATATAAAAATTATCTTTTTTTATCTTGTTATTTAAACTTCAAATTTCTAGACGTGTTTGATTGAAACATCCTTGCACTTTCACAATTTAAAATTTTATTCTTGATACTTAATAACGAAAATGCCAATGTAGTGTATTAATGAAAAATATTAAAAATAAAATTTTCAATTAACTCTCTTTAAATCTTATGAAAATAACGATTCAATCTTAATTTTTGATATACTATATATCTAAATTGATTTACTTCTTTAATAAGCGCCATATACACCAAGGCTCTTGCGATATTAACCATCCTGTATTAAAATAACAAAAAGTATTTTGATCCAAATAATCTTTTGAATGACAGGTATAGTGTATCCGCGAAAAGTTCAAATAGAGGCATCGCTTTCTATGAATTGTTATCAATATTTAGATTGATATTTAATGATACATGTATCTAACAATTCGCAGAATATTGAGTCAGGTGATTTCACCAATATTATGTCCAATGGCTGATTTATTGATAATTCTCAAGTCAACAACAGACATTTGAGAAACACCTACCCGCTAAGGCCTTGTGCTTACAAGATAGGGTCACATGTATACATACGCTATACGCAAGTATACATTATGGGGAGTGAAAATGGAAATGTACAAATTGTTAATTAAGTTTCAATTCAGTGTGTACACCTCTGGAAAAAAAAATCCCGAGTTTTTTTGTTTTTTTTTAAAAGTTTTTATTGCTATATTAACTTTATTATTAACCCAACCCCCCGCCGCTTGAAAAGCGGGAGGGAATTTAGTAATTGAGATGTCCGTCTCTCTGTCTCTACGTCCGTCTGTCTGCTTCGCTTTTTGATCCGACACATAATTTGGGTTTGCCGTAGCAAAACATGGACACGGCCAGCAAAACATGGACACGACCATTATATTCATACGTGAGGCGGGGGGTATTATTTAGTAAGCCTATTGAAAATAAATTAACGCTTTGAAATCGGCTCTCTGATATTGAACAACCATTTGTGATGAAATAAAATTTATAAAATATCAATTGAAATATGTGGCCCTATGGTCTGTAGTTCTTGTGGGCAGGGTTGCACAACTGGTGGTTATAAATTGGAAATGCATTCTCTCTGATCTACCTCTGAGTATTAAGTAACCAAAGTAAGCATGCTAAGCGTACAGTTATGGTAACAAGGTTTCCTCTTTCAAACTTATGAATTCCATGGCTTTTTGTTTAAAACACGAACCAAATCTAATTGTTGGAAAGTTGTTACATGATACACAGGTGACGTATAAGGCCCGTGGGCCTCTTATCTGATAAAAAAAAAATTATTTAAGTTAAATTAAAATTTTCCTTTGTATAGGAGCAAACATACATGTTAAGTGTAGTTCTAAATGCAGAGAATATCATATAGAAGGACTTTTTTCCGAATGAATGTCCTTTTCAAACTCGCGCAGAGTTTTTAGTTTATTTCATTTATTAATCATTACACAAACAAACAATATAAACTATTAATTATTTTTACAGGCCATTCAATCACACTTTCTCACACACTCATTCATTTTGAGAATCATACATACATGTTTTCTTAATTACAGAAAGATGAAAAATGCATAAATTTATATACACTACAAAAAGAAATACAAACATATTGTAACTAAGAAACATTGTTAAATAAAAATCTCCAGTTTTACCCGGTTTTGTTAAATTTTTGAAACCCGTATACAATATTTTTTCAACCCTGTTTTTACTGAATCAATGACTGACAGGGTCAAGGTAATTTGCAGTGTTCATTTTCTAGACAAGAAAAAACAAGATGTGTTTATGAAACACTATGCGCCCGGCGGCATCAAAATTCGAAAAAGCTATTTCTAGCATATAGGTAACAGTCAAGGTCACTGACCTTGGCGTCATTTGAAAGAACTTAATAAGTGGAGTATGCATACCAAATATTTAGCATATGTGTCACAGTCAAGGTCACAAGGTCATTGATCTTTGTGTCATTTAGCAGAGTTTCATTAGTGAAGTACGCATACTAATTAAAAAGTATCTATCCTTCATAAAGTTTACAGACAAAAAGACAAACAAAGACAAGACAAAAACAATATACGCCTCGGATCTATCAATCTGGGCGCATAAAAATGTTTTGTATACCTTATCAGAGAAGACAACGGAAGTTCACTTAATAGAATACGATATCCTTGTTTGCACCTGATACCTCTGCCAATGTTCTTTGAAGTTTCGGTTTGATCCGATTCCGATCAATATTGCTTAAAGCAACCTTAAGCACGATAAATGATCACATTTATCATGGAAAATTCAGTATTAAGCATCTCAATGTGCGTCATAACATTCCCATTATTTGCATTCTGATGACTCTAGTAGGGTTATTGACATTGAGTATCGCCAACTTGTATAATTCGTACTCTAAGTAAGGAGTTGATCCTTACGCCGCAGCTTCGAACCAAACTGTGGGACATGACGAATGGTCCTTCGGACGAGACCGTATACACTGAGGTCGCAGTAGGTGCCTGCACGAAAAAGCCCCCTTTTGTTAAATGGCCCTAGGTGCCGAGCATAGGACAAAACCTGCAGCTCTCCAAAGTGGTGGCGTCTCCCTATGCGGGAAAAATTCTGGAGAGGGACGTTAAACAACATATAAAGAATCATCAAACAAATAGTTAATTGTGCGTTTAAGGTGCAATGAAATCTTTCAGAAGACGTCACTTATTACGACATCGTAAACAAGACGAAAATACTTTTAACACCTGTGCAGAACTGAAGAAGTAAATGAATGGATTAACCGAGTGAATAAGCACCTTCAACACCTTACTTGTATGAATAATAACGGTATCGTCATCGAAATTCCTAGCAGATTCCGTCGTGATTCCATATGAAAAGGTGCTTTGAACAACAGAAAATATAGAGCCGACAGTTCTCAGAAAAAGAATTAACAAAACCATAAACATCATCCGCTTTTCTAGATACCTGGCAGCTAACGATGATCTGATCGTTTTACATTGATTGACAACAAAATAGATGTTTAGAACGACGATAACAAGGAGGAAGAGTCCGTCATCTGCTATGAACAAGAAATGCATTTCAGGCATGTTCAGAGACCATATAACTTCTACGATTAGGACCCCGTATGCAATACTTATAATCAAGCTAAAACCTGACGTTATATATATTTTACGATTTGTGAGGTAAGCGCGGCATTTAACTGGATGTACGAACATGGCGTATCTCAAAGTTAAAAGTACCATAACGCTCAAGGAAGAAAACATTTTCGTTGTGTATGTCGATATGTCAAAAAAGTTCTTAAACCATAAGGTTTCACACATATTCTTAGGAGTCTTAAGAAATTCATTGAGAATAAAATTGACCTGATACAATATATCAGCAACAGCTAGACTTAGAATACTCAAGTAAAATGGTTTTCTAAAATTTGCATTCCCTAGTATGACTATAATAGTTGATAAGTTACAAATGATTCCTAACCCAGAAATAGTGGAAGCTAACAGTGTCAATAAATCAAAGTTCTCGTATTTTTCTGACGTTGTTCTCATGTATCGACTTGAATTCTGATGACCAATTGGGGGTTCGGATGAAGTTGAGGAACACAAATCTTTGAAAAAAGTACCCAACGAGTGATCCTTTTTACCTACATTAATGTTCACTAAGAGATGGCATTCAGGCATCAAAGTCCCGATTTTAAAACATTTATCAAGTTGTTCTGTGATGTTAAAATTATTAGACACATCTTGGAATCGTACTTCAGACGCTGAGTCATTGCTTCCATCATTTTCGGACAACAATGATGAATTAGAAGGAGAGAAATCTACAGCGTCATTTGGCTGGGATCTCTTTGATGTAACAGCTGTCCTCTCCGTCGGTCCTTCGGGATAAGGACAAGCTTGTAATAAGAGTGCCATTATGTAGACGCAAGCGCAAAGTACTCTTTTCAAGTTTCCTGTTTAAGAAAAAAGTAAATCAATATAAGAAAAATCTCTTTACAGGCTTAAACATTCATTTAATGCAAAAAGAAAGGAGTAAAATTGATTAAAGTACGAAATTATTCACTCTTTTTTTAGATAACCCCACCCCCCGGTAATTACTGAACTACCCTGGATGTTGCTTAAAGCAAATAGGAAAGGAAAAAGGAACGGAAGGCATATTTTCAGGTTAAATCAGTTAAAATGAAAAAAATAATACAAAGTAAATAAATTATATATTTCACCTTGATTATCAAACCTGTCAGTGAGTCAGTTTAGTCATCCTCATTATCAAGATCCCTGAACATACTCGTAGTCAAAGCAAAATGTACGGAAAAGGAAACTTAAAATATTGAATGCCATAAATAAACATGTTGTATGGCGTTGTCCCTGTGGTAAATATAGATGAGTGAAAACTATTCTGATCAGTATGAACAGCTAGTATTCGATATCCTTTATGAGCTATACGAGCGGTATTTAATCTATATGAACTTGCAAATGTACAATTTTCCCATCAATTACACCTTTATGTTATATTTGGCAATCAGTTTTGCACAATTCGGATAGTATGTTTTTGCTCCTGCTTCTGTTGCATGCGGATTTCACTAAAACTACTATAGCTGTAATTAGCTTAAAAAATAAACACATGTAATGTCCGTGATATGCAGTTATGTTAAGGCAGACCATATATAGGCTTACATGTAATACGGATTTTTTTTTCGGGGGGGGGGGGGGGGGGGG
>PRKT01000452.1:82755-124526 GCA_003671525.1 Saccostrea glomerata | reverse complement strand
AAGTTTTGCATAGGAATATATAGGAAAAATCTTTAAAAATCTTCTTCTCCAGAACTACTGGGCCAGGAAAGATGAAACTCATGTGGAATCATCCTGAGGTAGTGTAGATTCAAGTTTGTTCCAATCATGACCCCCGGGTCTAGGGTGGGGCCAAAATGGCCGACCCAAGTTTTACATAGGGATATATAGGGAAACCTTTTAAAATCTTCTTTTCAAGTACTTCAAAGCTATGATTATTGATATTTACATGGAATCATCCTCAGGTCTGGTAGTGTAGATTCTACTTTGTTCAAATGATGAATGCCTGGAGGGGGGGGGAGTAAATTCAAGCCTGATGTGCTCAGGTGAGCGCTGTGGCCCCTGGGCCTCTTGTTACAATATCGTCTTCCTTAAAATGCTTTGAACACACAAATGTGAACTTGGATATCTGAAAAATATCAATCAAGTTGTAGAACATGCAATTGGCATTGTTCTTGTTTTGTGCTTGGGGATTTCACAGATCTTCCTACCCTTTATAGTGCAAGGGTGTGATTTTTGTATTCTTTTTGTGGAATGTCAGATGCAAAGGCTTAATCGACAATGCTTCTCCATTTTTAGGTTTTACTATGGTACTGCGAATTCTCTAAACATCTGTAATCGTACTTCATTGAACAAATCATCATCATGTAGAGCCTTCTCGTCGTCTTAGCTTTTGTTTTCGAATCTTCGCCATGTCAGTTTAACTATTATGTATATTACCTACCGTATCTATAGCATGCATATTATATTATGAAGACCTGGTCCTTTGTTTTTATTAGACATATCATTTTATTTCAGTAAGTCGTACTTTAACTCCAAGGTAAGCCGATATATAATAATAAAAGAAAGATTTCTATCAAAAACGTAAAATCAATGGAAATAGCATAACAGCGTAATTTCAGTTTAAAACGAGGAAGAATTCGGCAAAAAGCGGAAGGTTTGGTAGGTTTGATTTAACTTCAATTGCATCCCTTTATTACAGACCTTAAACAATGCTACTACACCACTTGAACGGTACGTACGGTTCGGTACACTTTTTGCAGGGAACGGTTCGTTTTGTGAAGGGTACGGTACGCTTTGTGCACGGAACGGTTCGCTTTGTACACAGAACGGTACGCTTTGTGCACGATACGTTTCGTTTCTTGCACGGAAAGTTTCGTTTTTTGAATGGTACGCTTTGGGAAACGGTATGCAGATGAAGTGGGCGGAGCCTGTTAGCTTTAGTTCTTGATTGGCTGCTAAAAATTAGTTCATTTTCAATAACTTTTGATGTACTTTATGCACGTATATAATTATATTTCCGTTATTTACAGATTAATTTCTCGGTTTCAATTTAAACATAAATTTACACTGCAGCAGTGATAGAGGAAAAATGAAAAAAAAAATTAAAGGCAGAAAAAAACACCGCCCCAAGTATGTCTTTGGGATTATGTATAGATATGTATTGATATACAGAGCTTGTAAATATTTCCATACTTATTTTTTTACGTATGCTGAGGCTTCATTTACATGTAAGAAAGGAAAAAAATATTTAAAATAAAGTTGTAACATAATAAATTATTTTTAATTGATTGTTCTATAGAAAAATATATGACTACTAGTATTTCTGCTTTTATTTCTTTTCTTAGTAGTTAGAAATGTTCATTGTTTCTTATATTTAAAAGAATTATAGATCTATCGTTTAAACGTTTGCTTCAGAAGAGAAATATAAGAAAACAAAATAAAAAAAAAATTAAAGAAAAATAATTTAAAGAAAATTAAAGAGAATAGAAAACTTGTTTTTTTTTTTTTTTTTTTTTTTTCTTTTTTCTTATATAAATCTTTAATTATTCTGAATTTAGATACGAAAATCAGCAGCAGAAACACGAAATCAATATAATAACTTCCGAGCGTATTTCTCGTAACCGGAAAAATCCTTTCACAGACTAGTATTTATGTTCTCAATATTCCTTTCAGTGTAAGTAATTATTTGAATAAGTTTTTCTTTATTTTATTTAGATATTCTTTTCTTGTAAAGTGTGTAAAAAAATGTCAAGAATGAGATGGGGGAGGGATATATACAACCCCTTGTTACATAATATTTAAAAACAAAAAAACTAGTATTTATTCTCATTCTTCGTTTTATTTACATCGCCAAAGTCAGAATTAATCAGTCTATGATGTTATTTAATTTCGATACTTTTGGTTCATACTCAACCTATTTACAACTATTGTGCAATGAATTCGTTCTATGTACATGCATGCTTGCACGCACGAAATCCTAGTGCATCACCTGTCAATCAAAACCACATGACGCTAGTTGACCCTGAAAGTCTTTTTACGCGGGAAGAATTTCTCTTGTGATTTGAAACATTCTTATGGTCAGTTCAAAGGTCACACCTGTTTAAGAAATATTGGGTCACAGCCGGAGGGGCGGGGGTGCCGTGTGTTTAACACACCTTTCAAATTATTTAGTTCTCACCACATCATGTGTATTTAACTCGCCCAAGTGACATCCAGCGAAACTCATCTTCCAGGTTTCACCACAACACCGATTACAAATATAATTCCTAAATAATCCTTTTCCAGACAAAATTAAATAAGAATGTATCCATAGATTATAATTTTCTTTAAAAAAAAAAGGACAATAACGTCACATACATTCGCAGACTTTTGATGAGTGTTAACTAGCTAATAAGACTTAGTATCGCCTTCTAGAAGGGTAGGGAGGGAGGTTACCAAACATGATATGGCTTGAAAGAGGATTAATAATTTTTTATTTTCATTTTATGTATATTATCTTTTTTCAGAAACTAATAAGGATGTTTCCTGTAGATTATAATTTTTTTTTATTTACAACAACGTACCATTTTGCAGACTTCTAAAGAACTTTTAACCAGCTAATTCGTATTGCTTTCTAGAAAGGGAGGGGGTACAGTGTAACAAACCTTATAATATCTTAATTTTGTCGCAAACTTTTTTTTTCTTCATTTTTCATAAGATGTATCTCAGATTGAGGTAATATTTATACTGCAGTTTGCACATTTTATTTGCAAGAAATACGGCCGGCGATTTTTGTATGCAGTGTTGATCACAGTTTTATTGGTCAGATTATCATCTCTGCCTGTTCAGTAAAATCTTCATGTTTACCGCATGTAATATTTTAATTCATATTTTACATGATTACAAATTTTCAGTGAAAGTCTAACTGCACCAATAATTCGCCTAGTGATAATCTAAGGAAAATTAATGTGCGAGTCTTATACATTTTTTTATATTACTCTAGACAGTTTATATTTGTTTTAAAATTCTTACAAAAAATTCATTAGTAAAATAGCGCATCTGATGTGTACTACATATGAATGCATACTTACTGCAAAAACGATCTTGAATCTTATAAAATTCAAAAATTTGAATGAGAAAAAAATTAAAATCAAAAGTAGAGACATCCAGGGGATTAATTCATGAAAGCGTGATCTTTCTAAGTGTTATTTAAGTCTAACCTATTTTTATGTAATATAATTATAGGATTATGAAACATGATTGTACATGTACACATTTAAAAAGGTTTTTTCCGGGAACGAGCACGATTATTGAATTTTGGGGGATCTTATAATATTAGTTTAAATATCTGTATAGTTAAAGTACGAATATTTAAGTAAAACTGATATTTCAAAATTTGCTTATACAACTAAAATGAAACACTTCAAAGATGCCGACATTGTTCGTGGTTCACTGTGCCCCGTAATTGAGTTACGTTGTCTGGAATGGTTGTTGTTCATATTTTTTTTTTTATAATTTCTTTATTTCATAGCATTCAATTATTTTAAAATAATTTATGAGCTTTACACATATAATATTTGCAAAATGATGTTTAAAAATTCATGTAACCTCGACATTTAATTAATACTGCAAGAAAAAATAAATTATGTCAAAATTTAAAAAAAATCCGAATTTCCTCCGCATTGCCATATTTGACTTTTTGTTTCTGTTCTTTTCTTCGAAGAATAAATTATTTTTGTTTGAAACTGATGTTGTGGTAAAGTGGTTATTTTATCTATCTAAAACATTTTTTTATTTAATATTATATACTTGATAAAATTCTTTTCTGTTTTCTGAAACAGCGAGTTTGCAAGCGGATCTAACATCTAATTTTAATTAGATTGCCTGAGTAAACGTCATCCTGAAGGAAAGAATTCAAAATATTCGCTGGACTTCAAGCTCACCAGGATGTATCGTATCGGCATACGAATGGAAATTGTTAATTGACAATACGTTGTAGATATATCTAAATATCGATTTGAAGGCCACAGCAAGTGTAAATAAAATGCATGTAAATGTGACAAATTGTCATTTGCATCATCATGAAACCTCAATTTTAATCATTTATCATATAAAATGTCATGCTCAAAAATGAATTAAAAAATATTCAAGATATTTTAAATTCGACTACTTATTTTTCCTAATTTACAAGATTATGTTTGCCATAAATTTTCGTTTCTTCAAATATTTACCAAGGACAAGTAACAATGGTCGGAAATAGTGAAAAAAATACCAATATATTGGATAATCTTGGGGGAAAAATCGTATATAACCATTTAAATATATAAATACATGTTCTTACCCTGAAATGAGAACATTTTTTGTCTAGAAATAGCCCTTTGCTCGAACTGTGCCACACAAGAACCTATCAGGTAAATAACCGCCTTCGAGTAGAGAGCAAAATAAAAGTAATGTCTTAAACCCAATGTGATATACGATACATGCTAATGGCGTGTTTACGACGTTTCGTTCAGCTACAACAAATTATGCCTTTCCTGTTATGAAAAAATTAAGTCTACAATATATATTTCAGCGGGCAATTTTTATCTTTCATCCTACAACCAGGAATGGATGGTGTCATAATCACTCAAACTCAATAAATTAGGTGCTTTACTTTAAAATGTAAAGGAAAAAATCGGAAATAATAACATCATGTCCATATTAAACCCTGAAAATAAAAAAATAATATCGATGTTGTTAACGTTCTGTACTTGATTATAAAGCAATGTCTCCATATAAGACAAACATTAAGATAGCCAAATAATATATTATGATCGTCACTCATGAAGACACAAACATAACTACAGACAAATTATGTTGTGTTTTAATTTATGTAGCTCACTTTCACAAGCATCTTTTTTTAAAGAAGTACTCATTTCAACTTTCATCCGCACAGCTTTAATCCAGTCTGTAACCCTGCCTTCTTACTGCGATCAAATAACAAAGAAATGTTCGTTACCTTATTCAAGTAAACGCACTATCTTCATCGGCTGATGAGTTCATTACAAAGATAAGGAGTGTCATGAAGAAAAAAAAAACATAAATATCAGGAATCCTACTTTCGTTTGAATCATCATTCCATGGTATGTGCTTATTTGAAATGTTCGATACCGAAATGTCCGTCATATAATTTTGAATTCAGTCATTTTGAAGGCAGAGAAAACCCAAATTCAAGCGTTTAACGAGGCTGGGGGGTGGCAGCCATTTTCAGACTATTTTTATCTCCTTTAAAAGGAGAGCTCCATATAAAGATAGAGAAAATGATCAAAATTTAAAACTAAAATTTATGAATTTTTTCTTTGTCAAATGAATGTTGACAGCTTAAGATACCATATCTAAAAAAATAAGTTAAATCTGGTGGTTACTTTGTGGTTAAATTGTAGACCCCCAGCCTCCTTAAGGATGAAATTTAGAAAGCGCCATTATGTTTCTATGACATTGTTAAAGGTTGAATATTCAATCATTTAATTTCCGAAAGTCTTCAAGCAGATTACAGGTATGTGAATTCGCTAATGTTTACCTGTGATTTATTTACAATATTATGACATTTTAATAATACAGAACAATTGAAAATGAATAAATAGACTACTTTTTAAAATTCAACATAATTGTTTGAGTTGTTTATTAACAGTAATTCTCAAATTAAACCAAAAACCAGAAGTCTTTGTCGAGACTGAAGCTCTACTGGTTTGAACTTATAGCAAGGGAAGAGAAAAGTACTTAAGCAGCTGGGATTTGAAACTTTACAACAGCAATAAATAGAATAATGATCATTGATAAAGTCTCTTTATTTTCTTAGTATAGTCTACTTGTGTGCCAAGTTATATTGAAATCAGACCAAAACTGTAGGAGGAGTAGCATTTTGAAACAATTTTACATATATTTCGATTTTTAGTAACCACGGCAACACCGTTCATCAAAATTAAAATACGATATATAGAATTATGTATCTTAGTGTATTCTACTTGTGTGCAAAGTTATATTGAAATCAGACCAAAACTGTAGGAGGAGTAGCATTTTGAAACAATTTTACATATATTTCGATTTTTAGTAACCACGGCAACACCGTTCATCAAAATCGAAAACCGATACACAGATTTATGTATCTTAGTGTGGTCTACTTGTGTGCCAAGTTATATTGAAATTAGACCAAAACTGTAGGAGGAGTAGCATTTTGAAAAATTGTTTACAGACAGACGGACAGACAGACAGACGGACGGACGCCGGACGCATTACTATCGCATAAGCTCTTCTGGTCTCTGACCAGTAGAGCTAAAAATGGACGTTACCATCGTTGCCGATGGCCACGAACATTTCACTTTTAAAATCATATCGTTTTGTAGAGTTTTTCTTTCTTTATCATGCTATGATGTTAATTGGATTAGAAATAATGTACCACATGTATGATAAGTTTTGATTCATTGATATATTTTAAACAACAAAAAGTCGTTTGAACACAATATTTAAAAGATATAATAAATATTGTTCTTAAATATAATTCTTCACACATTGAAATTTTGATAAAAGGGACATTTTGTCATTACATAAACTCTACAAAAGATACGTATATATTTATTTTCATGTTTATCACAGATGTTCCCTTACCGAATTTTTTTTTAAATATACTCAATATTAACGAGTCACAAAAATTTATGAAATGTTGTAACGAACATTTCTTATCATGTTAATGTAATTTTATTTCATTTCTATTCATACCAGATAACCAAATCACGTGCTGGAATTCAGAAAGCATACCGGGAAAGACTTAAGGCCAAACATAAAGATGAGTATTTGAGGAAGGATGGAGAACGTCGACGAAAGAGTTATGTCCAATCCTCTCAGCTCTCTGGAAGAGACAGATTACGAAGGAATATTAAAAACAAGGGAATATTGAAACGCCATAGACAGAGAAAAAAAGGATAGAACAGCAGCAGAAGCTATGAATAATGCTGGACACAAGCGGTTATGAAAAATGTGATTGGCTTGAGGGGAGTAACTAAGCGAATAGCCGACAAGGCCATGAAGTCATCAAGGTTGTAATACAAGATTCTTTTGCTTGGACACAATCGCCCTCTTGAAATATGGGTAATGTTTGGTTTCTGTTTGTCCCGCAGGAGAGGTGCAAGGATGTAACAGGTTTGGGGGTTTATCAAATGAAGACTAACGACCTGTTCAGGGTTCTTGGACAAGACTTTGATTACCAGATAAGATGAAGAAATGGAAATGGAGATAACACTTCAATATTGACAATATAACAAGTGTAAATATTTAAGCATAAAAATACAATGATTGTCAAGGGAATTAATTCATAACACATAGAATAATATATAAATATATAGAACAATCAATTCTCATCATTAACCTTTTCAATGAATATCATCATAATGTATTTGAACATTATATGTTTACTGAATAATCATAAAACCATGTGCACACCATTCTATGGGAATAGATGTGTACAGCAAGCAGCAATGCTGAATATACATATCGTACAGTCTGAGAGATCTGTAAATTAATTACACAATATTACAAACCAGATGATGAAAATAGGTTTCCTTAAAAATATATAACAATGATATCTTTCTGTTTACATCACACTTTAAAATGATCTCATTTACTCAGGAAAAGTGCGTGGGAAATAGATAAAGAATACAAAATCACTAATTGGACACTTAACTGAAATATAAGAAACATATTAATATTAGTAATAAATTGTTAACTTACCAGAAGAAGAAGAGCGTCAGTCTCTAAGGAAATGCCATTTGAGTCAATATGTCTGATCATACGAAATACATCTAAACTGACCAACCTCTGGACAAAGAATGTCTAGAAAAACAAAGAACCTTCTGAAGGGAAAAGCATGAACCAATCCCCAAGTAAAAACACCAATTAAATTAAAAGAAACATCCAACATTAGGCATAGATATAATTGATGACCCAAGGTAATTTCTACCTATATACTCCTGTTGACGAACATGGGTGAATGCACACAAAAGGCTTTAGACTGAATAATCATATACTAGTAATTCAATATTGCATTTTAAATCATATTACAAATATCATTATTGTAACTATAATAAATGACAATTAGAATACATGTACATACATACATATATATACACGTATGCACAGAAAAATTAATAAAATATGTAACTGCCACATTCTCCTCCTGGTGTGATATAGCGTCCGCGTCATTGCCAGGACCAAGAATGTGACAAAAAGTATTGTGTATCGGCATAAATGAAACAATGTATACAATTAAAACATTACTTATCTGTAATGATGCAAATAAGGGCTCTGAGAGCCTCCTTATTAAACTTCTCGAACGTTCCATCCTCAAGTATCTGTTCAAGATAGGCTGCCTTCTGCATCCATTCTGGATGAAGGGACATGATATAATCTTTAAATCAAGTTGGCTTTACTTTCTTTCTTGTAGAAATTCTTTGTACAACTAGGTTGTGGTGTGTTAGGTGGTGAAGGCTCGGAGATATCATCAGTCCGTCTTGGTCATTGTTAGTTACTGGATTAAGTTCATCAATGACTGTCAAATCAGACAAAGAATCAGGAATATCATCAACATCATCTTTATCAGGTACACTGATGGGAATAGGGGCGTCCTTTTTTGATGTGCTCTGAGTTTCAGTGGCACCGGTACCTTATATATATGTATAACAATATCCACATCACTGTCGTCCGACTCATACTTATCATCTGTAATGGGTGGATTCGTCTGAACGATCTCTCTCTTAACTCCTGTCTTCTTCCTTGGTTTAGGTGTTGGTGGTGAAGAGGGAATCCTCGAACCTATATGCAGAAGTAAGCTACGATGTAATGTCCCACATCATCCTCATCTATCTTCTCTCTTCACTTTGTACAATGGAATGTTGTTCTTTGGTTGTTCCAGAACAACATAAGGAAAATCCCCCCTGCGATCTTGTGTTTCCCTTCAAGGACAACAACCTTTACCAACACTCTATCTTTCTATCACCCACCTCCAAAGTAACACCTTCTGTCCTTAAATCATAGTTCGCTTTCTCAAAGGGGATCCAGATTACAAATCGCTCCAACTGATTCGGTGCTGAAATTTTCTGTAATTCTGGAAAGTACATCATCATCCGCTTTAGTCCTGGCAGGCTTGTACGTAATAGCGAACTGGTACGCGGAAAGGGCAGTGATCCACCTATGTCCAGTATCGTCAAGCTTGGCGGAGGACAGAACATATGTCAATGGATTGTTATCCGTATAGACAGAGAAGGTCTGTCCCATGAGGTAATCTAAAAATTTGTCTGTTTTCAACTTATCGCTCATTTAAGTGCTAAAAACTCCAATTTATGCTTGGGATAATTTCTTTCAGACATTGACAATTCTCTGCTGGCGTATGTTATAACTCGGTTGTGTCTATCTTGCTCCTGGTATAGAACAGGACATCTGTATGCAGCTCAAAATGCTTGGTAGGCAAGAATAGGGGGGGGGGGGGTAGTAAGTTTGTCCTTCAACACCTGAAAAGTCTGTGCTTGTTGCTCACCCCACTACCACTTTGGAGACTGTTCTTTTCTGTCCCGAGTCTTCTTCCCAGTAGTCATAGTATATATGAGTGGACGTGAAATTTTGACAAAGTTCAGTTTAAATTTCTGGTAATAACTGACAAATCAAAGAATTGATTTTATTTCCTCTGAATTTGACGGGGTAGACATATTCTTAACTTTGTCTAATTTGGGGGGGTCTGCTTGCACTCCCTCTTCAGAAAAGATATGTCCTATATATTTGACATTAATAATGAAAATGAACATTTCTTTGGAGAAAATTTGAGATGAAATTGTCTAATTCGATCGTAAAATTTTCTTAATCTGTGAAGATGTTTCTCAAAAGTCTTAGAAAAAATCATCAAATCATAAAGGTAAATAAAACAGATCTTAAAGTGTAGGTCGCCTAGCCACTGTTCTTGCAGACGCTGGTACGTGACAGGCGCATTGGCTAGTCCAAAACTCATTTTGTTGAAATCATAAAATCCCAATGGCCCAACAGTAAAAGCAGTCCTGACTTTGTGTGCCTCCTCGATCTCAATCTGGTGATAACCTGACTTCATATCGAGTACAGTAAAGAATCTATTCCCTGAAAGTGAATCCAACATCTCTTATATGCGTGGTAGGGCATAATTATCCTTGATGGATCTTGAGTTTAACTGTCTGTAGTCTATACAGAGGCGATCCATCATGCTTCCTAACAAGGAACGCATAAGATGAAAATGGTGAATGGGAAGGACGAATAACACCGCTTGCTAAAAGTTCCAGTATGTATGTCCTTACGTCCTCAATGGCAGGAATTCTTCTGTATTTCTGTTCGAAGGGTGTTTGATCATGTAGGTCTATTCTATAAGGACTTGCTAATAAGGCAACTTTCTATCCAATTAGAGGGTATAGTAATCCTTTGCGGTTCAGCTGACTTGATGATGCTAAGCTTGTTTCCATTCCTGTGCAGTTATCTTGTTCTCAAATTCATGCATCTAAATGATAAGTACCATGATGTATGGAGATCAGCATCTTGAAGATACCTTGAACCAAATTCTTCTCGTGCATTTTCGATTACACGGTTGATAATGTTAGTTCCGATGAGTACTGGTACTCGACAATAATATGTGCTGTCTGGTACTATGAGGAAAAGGCAGTTCTGTAGTAAATCAAGTGGCATTCCAAAAGCAGTTAAGGTCACACAATCATATCCAAAACTAGTGCTAATAGTAACGGGGACCGTTACAGATGTTCCCCAAACGCCCCCCAACTCCGTTTTTGTGCCATGTGCGTAATGACCATATCATCTTGTCTACACAATCTATATAATTTTAATATAGTAAATATTAAAGCATTTAATCCAAAAGTATTAAAAAATACGCTCATTCAAGAGTAATTTTTTATTTTACTCATTTCACGTGCACGCACGTGCATACATGAGCATGGTGACCATACCTTCTTGTTGAATTCCATTACATCTATCTATGTTCTAAATCGCACCCCGTTTGGTTGAAAACCAAGGGATATATAGCTGTTTAAAGTTTAAGCCAATCAGATTGCAGCACACGTACACACACGTGTATGCATGTGCATGGTGGCCATACCTTCTTGTAGAAGTCCATTATATCTATCTATGATCCACATCCCATCCTGTTTGGTTGATAACCAAGGGAGTTATAGCTATTTAAAATTTGAGCCAATCAGATTGCAGCGCACGTGCTGCAAGTGTTTTCATGAAAATTGCTATATATCATGTTGTAGAATATCCTAATGCATGGCAAAGTTCAAAATTTCAAAGGGTTTTGTCCAAAAACAAGAAAGATATTGAGGCTTTAGTTTCAGCCAATCAGAGCGAAGTGCACGTGCATGCGCGTGAGATCTTGCTATTTTGACCATGTCATATTGTCTATGTTACTTATATATCCTAATATTATGAGTTTCAAAGCATTTCATAAACCAGAAGTCTCTGTCGAGTCTGTAGCTCTACTGGTTTATACCTTAAAAAAAAGGAGGAAACAAGCAAATTCAAAGAATTGTGGTCCCCCGCTTTCGGTGTCTTTTTGGGTGAGATGTCATTTTTAATGTCATTTTGTGTCTGATATGAACGCCCTATCATAAGTCATCTATTTAGAAATTATCACTGAACTCCAAGGTCAAGGTCAAAGGGTAATGTTCTTGGTATCCAATGAAAAGTCTTCTCAAAAGGATTACATATGTGAAGTATGAAAGCCCTAGCCCTTACCATTAAAAAGTTATAGTCAAGGTTAAAGTTTTCTCATAAGTACAAAAAATCTCATTGGTCAAGGTCATAAGGTCAAGGTTGTTGGTATCAAATGAAAGGTCTTGCCACAAAAAATACATATATGAAATATGAAAGTCCTGGCATCTACTGTTCAAAAGTTGTGACCAAGGTCACAATTTTTGAAAAGTAGGTCAAACTCCAAGGTCAAGGTCCAAGGGGCAAAGGTCTTGGTGTCCATTGAAAGGTCTTCTCACAAGAATTATATATATATGAAGAATGAAAGCCCTAGCCCTTACCTTTCAAAAGTTATGGTCAAGGTTATAGTTTTTTCATAAGTACAGAAATCTCCAAGGTCAAGGTCAAAAGGTCAAGATTGTTGGTATCCAATAAAAGGCCTTGCTACAAAGCATACATGTGTGAAATATGAAAGTCATAGTACCTACCTTTCAAAAGTTATGGCCAAAGTAAAAGTTTGAAATTTTTGTGTAAAAGTGGGTCAAACTCCAAGGTCAATGTCAAAAGGTCAAATTTGGTGGTACCCAAAGAAAGGTCTTGTCACAAGGAATACACATATGAAATATGAAAGTCATAGCTCCACTGAATCAAAAGTTATGGGCAAGGTTAAAGTTTTTGTGACGGACGGACAGACTGACGGAGAGACGGACGGACAGACGGACGGACGGACAGACGAATGAGATTTAATGTCCCCTCGCTTTCGCGAAAGCGGGGGACAAAAAGTAGCAGTTGGAACTTGAGACTTTAAATCAGAAATAAATAGAAAAATGATCCTTGCCACTCATCAAAATAAACACTGATGCACAGAATTATGTATCTGAGTATAGTCTACTTGTGTGCCAAGTTATACTGAAATCGTCTAAAACTGTAGGAGGAGTAGCATTTTGAAATAATTTTCTATTCTTAGTAACCATGGCAACACCGTTCACGGAAATAAAAAACAGATGCACAGACTTATGTATCTAATCATAGTCTACTTGTGTGCCAAGTTATACTGAAATCGTCTAAAACTGTAGGAGGAGTAGCATTTAGAAAGAATTTTCTATTCTTAGTAACCATGGCAACACCGTTCATGGAAATCAAAAACCGATGCACAGACTTATGTATCTTAGTGTAGTCTACTTGTGTGCCAAGTTATATTAAAATCAGACCCAAACTGTTGGAGGAGTATCATTTTGAACAATTGTTTACACACAGACAGACGGACAGACAGACAGACGGACGGACGGACGACGGACGCATTACTATTGCATAAGCTCTTCTGGTCTGTGACCAGTAGAGCTAAAAATGTAAAAAGTTACGCTTATATTCATTATATAGATCATTTCTCGTGTTGCACGTGCGCGCTCTTGCAAGCACGTTCGCGCAAAATGACCTTTGTTTGGCAAATCTACATAACATGTCTACTGACCCTAAAAACATTTCACCTTAGTCGAATGTGTAGTTTACGAGATCATTCGCGGACAAAAAAGTGCCCAGGAAGAAGAAAAATAATAAGAAGAAACTAGATACAATCTCGTTGCTAGCAACGAGGGGGTCTTCCGTCCGATTCTTGATGAGATGAGATAAGATTTTGATTGAGATTTTCATTCTAAAATAATGATTTTCCATAACAGGTGTGGCCTATTAATTAGTGGAGTAAGCATACCAAATATGAAGTCTCTATCTGTCATGCAGATGCAAAAGTTACGCCGAACGATAAAGTTTGCAGACAAACAGACAGACAGAACGAAAACAAAATACGCTCCGGATCTGTCGATCTAGGCGTCTACACGGAAAAACTTCAATCATGTATACAAATATGCAAGAAATGTGACTAATAAATCTTAAATGTAGTTCTTATCATATAAAAATACTATAATAAGTTTTACATGTATAAAATACCATAAAAAAACAATACGTCTGTACCTTCTCTATACAGATAAGCTGGGTTGTCGAAAGTGCCAATGCACGCATCAAGCAGTGGAAATATCTATGTCATATTCTCCCGTCAAGACAGCTACCCTTCATTCGAAATTTCATCAAAATAATTTGCTGCATTTGCAATAGGTAACCTTGCAAAGATAAGATTAAAGTACAGGTAAACTTCGGTATCTCGACATCGGATATGTCGACAACCTGGGATATGTCGACGTCCGCCCACGGTCCCGGCATTATTTGCTTTATAAAATGTTTTGCAAAAACTCTGATTTGTCGACCTCGGTAATGTCGACTACCCCGCTTATCTCGAAGTATATTCACAGTCCCAAGAGCAAAATTTACCTGGTATATGTTGACATTGGGGCAATTTTCTGCTCTACTTAACCTAATTGTTTGTCAGCTGGTCGCTCGTCACCCTTGACGACTCCGTGGAACTCCACGTCGTCAGAAATTTACACCTTTCACACCCATGTTTTGACTACATACTACTTCTGTAATAATGTGTTTGTAGAGGATTTCCAAATACCCTCAGTGTCTCTTAGACGTTAATTGTTTAATATTAGCGTGTTAACCTGTTCAGCTTGGGTAATATCATTGATTTATCTGCTAGAGTCTGCGCACGTTTTTGATGTCGAAATAAAACATAACTTTAACATTGTGCAGTAAAAAAGCTTAATTATAATGAATAATATGCACATTAAATTCAATTTAACTTAGAAATTGTGGTAAAAATGCATTCAACAGGAAACAATCCAATCTATGGCATGCGCACGACTATCAGCCGTTATATCCATTCCATGCATGTGTTATATCATTGAGATTGTTTTAAACGCAAATCCTTTTAAATTTTGCTTTGAAAATGAAATGAAAAATAATGACTAATTGTTGATGAAATAAAAATGAAGTGAAGTGAAATAACTTAAAAGTACGCATTGATTTTTTTTCCGTATTACGGAAGTCGACTTTATACCGTTTCGATTTAGAGTTTATAGAGCGCATTTCGTATCCTGTTCTGACGAAGCAAGTTGCACGTGGATTCGCGGAATGCTGGATGGAAAACCGTTATTAGTTAATTTAGAAGAATTCCTTAAAAAGGGAAGTATTTTATTAAATTACATTTGTGAATAGTTCCACAGATTTTCTAATAAATATAGAGGGATAGCTGAAACAACGAGCTACGGTTTATTGAAGACAGGTACGTAATCACACGTACATGTTTTACTACGCAGTACTTAAATTAAGGACGTCGAGTCTCAACTCTAATATCTCAACACCTCGGAAATCTCGACATTTCCCGATTGTCCCGCCGATGTCGAAATAACGAAGTTTACCTCGCTTTTAAAATCATTAAAATGTTATAAATGGGAAATAAGACATTTGTGATAAAATTTCACACTTTTCCAGGTACTTGAAACCCCTCTCCAGTGGGAATTTGAAAAAAGAAGAACAGTCTCTAGAGGCAAAGATGATCTACATGTCCAGAAAATCAATCAGCTTAAAGAGCATGTAGAAGGAAATCATTTAGATCGTCGAACAGTTTGCTAGAAAGAAGTTGTTGAGGTTACAGATTTTTCATACTTGGATGAGGAAAGGCTACAGGCACTGTCATGTGGCAGTTACCAGATTCGCCTCTCTTCCAGCTATCTCCAAGAACATGTAGAAGGAAAATGCACTAACCAAACACACAAAGAAGAGCATGGCATATTGAGAGTTGGATGCAAAGTCGACATGTGTTTTCCAGGACTTAACAACTCTGTATCGCGTATGGTGATAGATATTATTGCTTGGTATTGCAAGTGTCGAGCCGGTGCAAGGGTTGTCGGCATTTGTGCCCATGCAGCTTCCATAGTGTGGTACCTCGGTTTTGCACGACAAAGATGTGCTTACGCTAAAATGGGTGTTCGCGATTTGGGAGAGTACCTGGAAGATGCCACTTCAGTTGATGAGTCAGACAGTGACAGCTCAGGTTGATAACAGCTCCACAGAGGAGTAAGTGGCACACGTGACTTGAACTTCTTGTCCCACAAACAGCCTTAGAATATACCTGGTACAATACAGACCATCTTGTATCATATTTTTGATTTTTTTTAGCGTTCCTTGCTAACCTGTCAAGCTAAGGGGAATTTGCTTTCATTTTCTTTGGCCAACTTTAGCCGAAACTAACCTATTTAGTTTGTGGACTAATGGAATGATGATAATAACACCGACAAGTAATCAAGGAAGCTCAATTGAGCTAAAACATGTGGCTCAGGTGAGCTGAAAGTATTGACAAAATTATACATATATATGCAATTGCTAGTTTTTTTTATATAAAAGATTCTGATTTCATCTTTTTGAAATATAGATATTTACAAATACATGTGTAATCACTAGAAACTTTATAAAGTTAACCTTCTACTCATATTATTCTGTTTATTGTTTTTGTAGGTAAGTTTTATATATTTACTTGTACTTTATTCTTTCTCAAATTTTGTACATAAGATCAGCTGAAAGCTGAAAAGTATTGATTTTTGTTTGATAATGAAAACATATATTACCTATATATAATAATTAGGCTAACAAATTCACAAAACTTCAAAAGATATGATTTTCAGAACTCAAAATAAAAGATGTTTGAAGTTTTGGATTTCTAAAAAAAAAAATTTCTGTCCGTGTTAATTTTTTTCCACTTTTTTTGCACCCTGACCCTTTATTTAAAACAGATGGTGCATGCAACATCGTAAGGTCTATCGATAAAATTGAACGTATGATTTAAAGAAAAACTTGATTTAACTTTGAACACTTATGTTTTATTAAAAAAAATACGAAAGAAATTTTATTATAAATATAATGATGAATGCATTTATTATGCGTAAGCTTTAAAAAAAAAATTATAATAAACAAATTGTTCAAATTTGTAAACTTTTTAAGTTTTTGTACTTAAAATAATTTTAAAAAAAAATTAAATTCCACTATAAAAGTACCAGATGAGTTTAATTGAAAAATTTAAACATTCAATGATATACCTGTATCTAATGTAAACATTATAAAATTTGTGGGTATTGTTTATTAAAATTTTCTATTTTGTTGTTATTCTATTTTAACTTTTTTGAATATATTGCACTTAAATAATTACCAGGGTTTCACAAAGGTAATAATCATAATACATTATTTATATGTTTGACTTCTTGTGTTTATCAGTGTTTATCATGTTTATAGTGGTATTTGTTCTTGATGATTTTAAAATGTATATAAAACCTTTTTGAACTCTTGTGCGTGTGTTTATTTACTTTCAAAATACAAAATATTTATGCAACCAGGAACTGATTCAAGTTATTGCAAACTGCTGGCTGTCTTTGTTCGTCCAGTCGCCCGCGTGGCGTAGAGAAAGATATGTAGTCTGTAGATCTGCCAAGAAGCATATTTGTCCAATTTTGAAATCAGGCCATATTTGGTACTTTTTAACTTTTGCTCTATCATGATGACAGTCTTTACTGCTACAATGAAGAAAATGAAGCAGATGCAATAGAATCAAATGAGTGCGTGTGAACTTGGACTATGTCGTGTTTTGGTATCTTTAGTGTGGATTGGAGTGTCGTGTCAATTTGTTCACTGGATGTTTCCTTCTTTGCCCTAGCTGTTGTTACTGAAGTTGCAGTTGAATTGGGTTCTGCATGTTGATAGTTTCATTGTTGGTATCGGGTTGGTTGTGGTCTGGTGTGTTACATGCGGCGTTAAATTCGTATCTTGGTTCGTTGTTGTAAGGTTATGGATTTAAAGGAAGTTTCTTCGTTTGTTCATATTTTTTATATAGATTAAGACTTGTGGAAAAGTAGTTAGAGGACTTGTTGATTGAGTTGTTGTTTCAAAAGCTGTTGTTTCTTCTTTTGTCTTTATTTGCGTTGCACTGATCAGGTTTGTTGTAAATAATGTTTCCGGAGTTACTGTTTAAGTAAAAACATACTTTTTTGTATTTTTAATCGTTGAAATAACAAGCATTCTGAAAGTATTGCATTAGCAATACATATCTCCTACCGGGATTTTTTTTCTCTCTGTAGGATGTCATTGTTTAATATTCTGTACGAATAAACACTACTAAGTCCAAACTGTACTGAGATTCCCATTTTTTACTGACAAACTTAGACAATTACTGACAATTTTGTGTCTTTACTGAAAAACTTAGACAATTACTGACCTTTTACTGCCGGTGCTGATAAACTTTGAAAAGTGCTGACAATCTTAGTCGGTGCTGATAGACAATTACTGACCCGTTTACTTCCCTGCTAAAAAACTTAGACAAGTGCTGAGATTTACTGATAATTACTGTCCCTATTGTTCTCGCTCTCGAGGAGACTGCAGAGGTGTTAAATTGATTTTTTTATTGTCAAGGAGTGATTTTGTGTATTTGACTTTTACTTTGATGTTTCAGCATCTGTGTGGTATTTATCAAATTTGACATCTCTCCCTTCGTCCAGCAGTATCAATGACAGTATTGTGAGTTATATGTTTAGAGTAGAGATATAAAAATTATGGATTTATGGAATACCCACTCAATTTGAAAACAAAAATTAGGAGATACTATTCCAGGAATCCCAGAAGCGCTGTATCAAAATCCAGAAATAATTGTTTTATCTCAAAATGTGCATGTGATTGATAAGGATATTTTCCCACACTTGCAGAGACTTGTTACAAATAACTATAAGCAGATTGACAGACATTTTATTGAAGTTGCCTCTTCCATCCTAGATTTTTATGAACTGCCACATCCTGAGAGCGTAACTGGCTGGACTAGTGCTCGTCATTTGTACATATTTCTAAGCAATTGTATATCACAAATTGTAATTTAAAATGTATAGAAGAAAAGATCAAAGATTATATTTCCAAAGGTTATAGTTACAGACTTAAACATTATTTGATCCAGAGAAGATTTAATTGTAATGTAAGTTACAATCAGCTTAAGAGGAAGATAATTCCTGGATTGGGATTGCGAAGGAGGGGTGCAAAGATTTATTTGGAGGAACTTTTTAAAGCTGCACAGAAAGAAGTTCAGAATGGATGTTCTGTATCTGAAAACCTGAGAAAGACTTTGAAAATGACATTTCATTGGAATATTACAAGATGTATTTCAAGAGACATGATGAGGCTTTTTGATGAAGATGGTATAAAAAGGAGAAGACTGAGAGGGAGGCAATACTTTAGTAAGGGTCCTAATTTTGTGTGGCATCTTGATGGATACGACAAGCTCAAGCCCTACAGAATTAGTATCCATGGCTGTATTGATGGGTTGTCCTGAAAGACTTAGGGCAGATCCAGGCACTGAAAATGGAATTATTTCAACCTTCCATGCTTTTCTCAAAAGAAATTCTTATGCAGTACCTCTGGGAAGTTCCATCTCAAATCGGAGAATTGAGAGATTTTAGGGTCTATTGCGACAAATGAAAGCAGATTTTTGGATACATCATTTCAAAGGGTTGATATATGGGGACTTGTTAAAGACAGGAGACCATTTACACATATTATGCATACAGTATGTATACCTACCCATCATAAAGAAAGATATCGAAGAGATAAATGAAACCCCTCCTACAATATTGATGCCACTGAACCTGCCATTCTAGGGGATTGTGAAATCCCAGATCAAAATAATCAAACTGACATTGTGACTGAAAATCAAAAAAATGGATCAGATTTATGATATAAAGAAAATTATTAAGAAGAGAAAAGTGAACGGAAAAGAACAGTATAGAATGAAGTGGCTATCATTTGATAGCAAATACAATTCATGGGTAGATTTCGACGATTTGACGCCAGATTGTCATACATTTGTCAGGAAAACGAACATTCGTGTGTTTAAAAAACGGCGTTATTTCAGCATGGTAGCATAGTGTATTCTTAGTTTGTAGTCTCAGTATTTTTCAAATATACTTTTTTTTTAATTTTACTTGAAAGGACTACATTTTATTTTTAACAGTGCATATTTGAAACCATGAAAGATTTTCTTATTTTCAAGTAAACACGTGAAATCAGTTTTATGAGTTAGCACAAAATTGTGGAATAAATACCGATTATTTTCAAATTTAATTTTTTTTGTGTTTTGCATGTATTCTATTCATATGTTTATGATGTACCCGGTAGAGAGTTGTCTGTTCATTCTAAAAACACGGGTCATGATTCACGTTTCTAAAAAATACATGTTAATACAATGTACCCAGTTTTATAATCAATTACAATTTCGAAGTGGACTACATATTTCTATTTTCCCTTTTGTTTATTCATGATTATGTGTACATGTATCACCTGAGCAGTAGTAAAATAATGGAAGAATTACATTGTTTTATAATTACTTTTACTTACACTTATCTTTAATGCTGGTCGTTATTATGATTTGTTTATGTGAATTAATTTCAATGTTACTGAATTTTGGTACCCTTGGGTTTCATTGTGTAAGGAACAATGTTGTTTCTGATTTTATTTTTACATTGTTTTTTTCTATCAACATTGTAGCAATGAATAAAAGACAGAAATATGTAGTGGAAACATTTTTAATTGAGCCGAGGGTAATGTCAAGGAGATTTTGTGTATTTTACTTTTACTATGATGTTTCAGCATTTGTGTTGTATTTATCAAATTTGACATCTCTCTCCCCTTCGTCCCACAGTTTCAATGACAGTATTGTGAGTTATATGTTTAGAGTAGAGATAAAAGCTTGAGCATTTCCTGTCCTGAGAATTCTGTGGAAATTTATGTCAACCATTCTTTCTTTTGATAATGCATTTGAGTTCCGTATTCTTTTATGGGTTATCTTTATAAATGTGGGCATTTAGATTTAAATTTTAAGCATTTTATTTACGTCAATTTAATGACTTCAGTACGATGTTACAGACCCTGAGACGTGCTACTACCCCACACGCTCGCTGCACGAACGGTACACGAACGTTACACGCGGTGCGGTTTGCACAAAACCCTACACGGATTGCACAAAACGGTACACGGTTTACACGAAACGCTTTGAACGAAAGGCTGCGCGAAACGCTTTGTACACGTTTCTCACACGCTTTGTACACGATTCTCACACGTTTTGGCCTCGGTTTGGATTTTCTACTCGGAATCTCTTGGACATTATAACAGTTTTATTAGTAATAGATTAACATCTCAATCTCTAGAAACTAGTTTAGCAGCTGTTAAAATTAAAATTCAGTATACACCAGTACCAAACAAACCGATAGAATTATTTAATTCTCTGACAATTGTAATTAGTTAAAAAATAATTGTCAATAAATAATATTGTATTTATTTATCCAGTTATAGAGATAACATGCCGATATCATCGTGTACGTTTTATACTTTTTATTCGCTAGCTTAATCACTGCATTATAAAAATTAATTTTTATACATTTGTCGTTCATTACAAAATAGTTCTTGCATTAAAATATTTCTACACGTAAAGGTTAATAAATTAAACAAAAGCTAAATTTCTTACTTCGGGTAACTTCTACTCAATTATTGATTTAAAATAAAATTTATTTAATTAAATTGCGTTTGATTTCCGAAGGCAGATAACCTTTCTTGTCTTTGTTTAAATAATAAAACTTGTCTACATAATTTATATAACGATTAATTTAAGATACGTTTTCATTGTAAATTGTAAATTACGTCATGTCAGTAAAAGTGCAAAAACTAATTTTGTCGAGTTATAATTTCAGTTAATATCCTACATGTACTGGTAGAATTTATTACAGAAACAAGTGCCTGTCCAATAGAAGATTCGAATTTTTAAGCTCGTGGGGGACCAAGTTTAAATTTATTGAATGTTCTTTAATCAGAATAATTCACATAACGTTTTTTTAAAAAAAAATATCTAACGTAAGCATTATCTATTAGAGGGAAGCGGGGGGGGGGGGGGGGGGGGGGGGGGGGTTATAAGAAGTTTTAATCTATTTTTATTTTCTTTTTACATGTTCATGTATGTAATCAAAAGACGTCTAGATGTATTTTGAAGAAAAAAATCTCAGGTGTCAATAAGCTGTGAACGCAAAATGTACATGTCGCAAAACAGGTTTTCAGTTCCATGTACTCGGTACACGTGATCGCTTTTGTATAAGACATCAATTACAGTTAAAGGGCGGAAAGTAGATTCCAATATACTTTTAAATGAGTGTGCTGGCGCACACAATTAACAAAAGATTTAAAAGAAAATAGAAAATCAAGCATTTATATAAACTACCCGGTAACGTTAAAGGTAATAACAAAAATTGAAAGACTGTACTATCATTTTCATTTGATCCCCCCCCCCAAAAAAAAAGAAAAAACAAACAAACACACACTTCCCGGGAACTCGTCGGTGCAAGTGAAGTAATATTCTAATTCATTTATTTTATTATAATGAACAACAAATATATGTATTAAAAGGTATTAAAGGACACATCTTTTTAGAACGTTAAACGTAAAGACAAGAGCGGATATGTCTCTGCTTAAAATAAATATATGTATGACTGCGTATATATTTCTTCCTTTGAGGAAAAATATTTATTTTTAAAATAGTATATTGAACCCATTGCCCTTAATATTGTACAGTGTAATTACTTAATTTGAACACATTTTCTTTAAAAGAGAAACAATAGGCCCATGGGCCACATCGCTCACCTAAGAAACTCGGGTCATGCAGTTCTTTAACAGATTCCCCCTCTTGCTATATGTAAAATGCCCCACTATTTTAACTTTAGAATCTACATTACCCCAGGATGCTTCCATATAAGTTTCAGCTTTCCTGGCCCAGTGGTTCTTGAGAAGACGATTTTTAAAGATTTGTTCTATATATTACTATGTAGAATTTGGATTCCCTATTGTGGCCCCGCCCTACCCCCGGGGGTCATGAATTTAACAATTTAATATCTACACTACCCATGGATGCTTCCACATAAGTTTCAGCTTTCCTGGCCAAGTGGATCTTGAGAAGAATATTTTTAAAGATTTGTTCTATATATTTCTATGTAAAACTTGGTTTCCCCATTGTGGCCCAGCCCTACCCCCGGGGTCATGATTTTAACAATTTAATATCTACACTACCCATGGATGCTTCCACTTAAGTTTCAGCTTTCCTGGCCCAGTGGTTCTTGAGAAGAAAATTTTATGTGACCCCACCCAATTTTTGCCTTTCTTGATTATCTCCCCTTGTAAGGAGACTTGGCCCTTCATTTTAACAATTAAAACTCCCCTTCACCCAAGGATGCTTTGTACCAAGTTTGATTAAAATTGGCCCATTGGTTCTTGAGAAGAAGTCGAAAATGTGAAGTTTACAGACGGACGGACGGACAAAATGTGATCAGAAAAGCTCAATTGACCTTCGGCTCAGGTGAGTTAAAAACAAAACAAATGTATTATACATTACCGTGTAATTTCATTTAGTTGTTCACATTTTTCAACTCCTAAAATACCACAAGAATAACTCATTCAAGTAATAAAATAATAACACAGATGACATCTTGACCAATCGATAGCCAAATTAAGGTACATAAACCCTCTGCTAACTCATATAAAATGTTGCTTGAACCTTAATGATTTTTCAAAAGAAATATATTTTCTAAGTAGAATACAAACAATTATAGCATAGTGCCGGGCAAAATTAGACAGAGACACTTCAACTTGGCAAATCTATAAAGGAATAATAGACATTTATGTTAGTAAGAGTTATCTCTCTTATCAGAGTATCAATGAGCCTTTAAAAGGAAATTGACGTCCGAATGAATCTTACACGTTTCTAACACGATTCTTGCACGAAAGTCGCACGTTCCTCACACGGATCTTACACGAAGTCGCACCTTACTTACACGCGTTTCACATGCTCCCTACACGGTTTGTACGAAACGTTTTGGAGCTTACACGAAACGCTGCACGGTTTGCACGAAAGGTACACGCTTTTATGGGGTAGTAGCACGTCTTAGGGTCTGTATATTTGAAGATAATACAATGTACTTTAATGCAACTACCAATTAACGTTACATGGAAGTGTGAAAACAAAGTATTTGTCTTTCATGCGTACAGTCCGTCGAGGGTCTAGGAGATAATTGATTATGCAAGGAGAATCCCAAGTAATTACGTGCTCTACCTTTTAAAACTAAAAGACGGTAGAATTCTTTGACTAACTTTTCAGTTTAAGAGAATTTAATTATGTGTTTAGATTTTCTAATTATCACAGATCTTACTATGTCGTACGCAAGAAATTTGAAATTGTTACTGTGTCAGAGAAAATTTTACTGCGTCGGGAGAAACACAGTAAAAGAGCTCATGGAGAATCCTGCTGAATAGAGACCTGTATGAGGATGGGATAGTTTTGAACTTTTCCTTCCTGACAGCAGTGCGTTTTCAAGTCCGTTTCATGAATGTTCTTGTGTTATGGCCCCTGAAGCCTGTTTTCCCCGGTCCTTGACAGCCCAGCGGAGAAGCCAATGTTTCCAGCTGTTTTATGAGTGTGGTTGGGAATGTTGCCTCTGCCTACTTCCGCTGCCTGATGGAAGAGTGAGTCATCATACCTCCCGCGAGATATACCTCCTGTCTGTAAATTATTTCAAGAATCTGATGACTTGCTTTAAGCACCACCTTCGTGACCACCTCTAGAATGGGAAATGCCTGTCAACAATGACAAAGAACAGCGTTTCCAAATGCAGAGAACCCACATTTTACCGGTAGACCAGAAACAGATATTAGCCTCTATAGACACCTCCATCCTGCAGAGTCGCCTACATGTACCTGATGGTTTCGAAACAAAAACTATCCTGTTCCGGTTTGGTAAGCGGGAGAAGAGGGTTGTGACGCTTGATGTTGATCCCCACCTTATACAAGATCAGACTGTACACGTTGCCTTCAATCTGATTTGCACCCCAGAAATTGATGGATAATGAAATTAAAGTGCAAATTAATGGTGGAGTGACAGAATCAGCATCAAATGTTACTGAAGATGGAGATGGAAAGTTAAATTTGCATGGATGTGACTTTGATATTGATGCCACACTCAGTAGTGATCAGCAACGGCAACTCAGTTACTTCAGAAACATAAAGAAGCATTTTGTAACGATCAAGATGATTTAGGATTTACAACAACAGTGGTACATCATATAGAACTTACTGACAAGAAACATATTGCTGTGCCTCATAGACGAGTACCTCCGCACATGGTTCAAGAAGTGAAACAACTTATCAAGAATATCTTTGAACAGCTTGCGATCCGTTCTAGTCTGTATGGAGCCATATCTGAGTTGGGTCGTAAAAATATAATCACTTTGTCTGTGTATAGATTTTCGTTTTAATTAGAAAACGGATAAGAATGCGCTTTCCATTTAATTGTAATTACGATGATAAAATTGACTTTTAATCATAGGTAATCAGAGATTACAGAGCTCACCTCAACGAATGCTGTCTTTAAGTAAGGCAAAGTCACACAATTAACCAACAAAAAGTGTACATCCCAAAATGAAAATATTTATGCAATTTTGATCTGATACTTTGGAATACACTTAAATAACCAGAAGTCTCTGTCGAGACTGAAGCTCTACTGGTTTGTACTTATAGCAAAGGAAGAGAAAAGTACTCACACAGTTGGAAATTGAAACTTTTCATCAGCAATAAATGGAATAATGATCCTTGATAAAGTCTCTTTATGTTCTTAGTGTAGTCTACTTGCATGCCACATTACATTATAATCAGACTAAAATTGTATTTGGAGTAGCATTTTTTAAGAGTACTGTAAACCAACTTTTATTCGCGTGCGAGAAATATTCGCGAGTTTTCGCGACCTACTTTAAATCGCGAATATAAATTGCCGCGAACCTTTTTTTGCTTTGTATTTGTAGAAAATTTTTCCTTATTCGTGAAAATAAATCGTCGCGGATTGATTTTAAACTGACGAATCGCGAAAAAAAGATGACGCGAATAATAGTTGGTTTACAGTATTTAACAGAAATTTCTATTTTTAGTAACCATGGCAACACCATTCATTGAAGTGAAAACTCATATACAGAATTATATACCTTAGTGTAGTCTACTTGTGTGCCAAGTTATATTGAAATCAGACCAAAACTGTAGGGGAGTGGCATTTTGAAAGACTTTACAGAAATTTCTATTTTTAGTAACCACGGCAACACCGTTCATCGAAACTAAAACCGATACACAGAATTATGTTTCTTAGTGTAGTCTACTTAAGTGCCAAGTTATATTGAAATCAGACCAAAACTGTAGGAGGAGTAGCATTGTGAAAGAATTTAACAGAAATTTCTATTTTTAGTAACCACGGCAACACCGTTCATCGAAATCAAAAACCGATACACAGAATTATGTATCTTAGTGAAGTCTACTACTGTGCCAAGTTATATGGAAATCAGATCAAAACTGTAGAAGAAGTAACATTTTGAAAAATTGTTTACAGACGGACAGACAGACAGACAGACGGACGGACGACGGACGCATTACTATCGCATAAGCTCTTCTGGTCTCTGACCAGTAGAGCTAAAAACTTCAAACTAGTTCTTTTTCATGAAAATGTAACTAAAATCCAGCATCTGAAGCAAATTTGAGAGGGCTAATTGTATTCGGCGCAATGGCGCGCCAGCGCGTCCATCTCATCTCAATATCACAAAAGTATTTTTCCCCTGCATTAAAACACTCAAGTGAAAGCGATTTCCTTTATAATTTAAGTATTATCGGTTATATTCAACTCGACAGCCCGAGCCCGATTGTATTTTTGTTGTTGGGTGGATCCAGAATATTTGCCCTGGGAGGTGGTTGCTCAAATCGCAAGGGGAAGAAGTCCGAGGCATAGCTTTGGTGACTTTACTATGTCAGTTTTAATAAATCTACATTATCTATAGATCAGGATCCCCTTTGATCCATATATGCCTTACCACAATGTGTGCTGGAGTGTACTAGAGTAATCCGAAATTTAACCCATTTTTTTTAGTTGGCCTATATACTCCGTCTCTCTTTTCTCTCTCTCACCATACATTCACTATAGCATTTAAAATATTTAATGCTTTGGTTTTTATAAAAGTGTCGAATATTTTATTTAACTCTCTCTCTCTCACACACACAGATATAGGATTTTCGTGTTTGGACAATAGACACTTTTTATGCTTGTTAAGATTTTTCAAGCTCTAATTCACTTACTCTGTCACTTAGCCCCCCCCCATTTAAATTGCTTCCGAAAATAATGTAACAAATTAAAATTCACCAGTATTACGAAATGACCTTAGACTTAAGAGTTTTACCTCCTTTTTTAGATACTTGATTATCATGAAAATAAGCTGCCATACATTGGTATCAGTGTTTTATAATAATTCCTTGTTACGTTTTAAAATAATACTACTACTAAAACTTAACTTCTTTATATGAGGATGGGGAGTAACTATAGTTACAGAAATGGCTTTGCTGTTAATAGCCCTTTGAAATATACTTTTGTCAGAAAAAATTCCTAATTAATATATTGAAAGAAAAAATGCCTAATTAATATATTGAAAAGAAAATTGAACAGAGAAAACTAAAAAGCCTCATTTTGGCATATCATTCTTAGGTTATGGTGAGATCAAAACAATCTTTATCTCCTTATGAAGCATAAATGAACATATTTTGAAAAGTTGTGAACAAAGTGTCAAATATCAAATTCTATTGCAACACCCATTAGTACTTTCAGTACTTTGATGAGTCGAGGAATATCGAGTGAAATATCGAGCCCGATGCTAACAAAATTGTATAAGCGATAAATTTTATATTATACAAAATCTGTTGCGCGAGCGCGCCGACGCGCCGAATACAATTAGCCTTTGAGAGTTTTCATCCCTTGATGCATCATTTGTGCAAGTTTGGTTTATACAATGTTATAGAAGCCTCATAGTTTTTTGGTAACAGACCTGGACCCATAACTTTTACCTGGTCCATTATCTGAAAAAATGTATGTCGAATTCAGCATCCGAAGCAAGTCCATTAGTGTGCATCCTAAGATGTATCGTCCATGCAAGTTTGCTCATTAAAGGGCTCATTGTTACTTGGAAATGCTATCTGCATCAAAAACTAACATTTTCACTCTTCCACAAAATGTAGGTCAGATTCAGCATCCGAAGCAAGCCTGGTAGTATGCAACCTAAGATGTATCATCCATGCAAGTTAAGTCATTATAGGGCTCATAGTATCTTAGAAATAGAATGATATTTTTTATGTAAGAAAAAATGTTTGTTTAAACATAACCTTCAAGTTTTTCATGTGTTCCTAATTTTTCCCCTATACATTTTGTTAGTTATTGAACTACTAATTTAACATTCATTGGGTGAATCCATGTAGAAAGAATTGTAGTGTAATTTTGGTTAAAGTGTTGTATATCTAATCGAATTTGTAAAAACAATCATTGTTTGACACTTAGACAAAGAAGCTATTTTTAGAGAGATTATCTGTCTTAGGAACCAGTATTTCATGTCCATATTAGGTAATGCATAGTGCGAGGGACAGCAAGATCCCGGGGGTCCGTAGCCACGTGAGCCCAAACTAATCCGCATCAAATTTCATGTAACAACATCATTCCTTTGTTCTAACTTCAGCTGGATGTGCATGCTCTGTGTTTTTTGTTATTATTAGTCAGATTTTCTATTGTGGTGCTATTTATATTTAAAAACATTTGGCTTGTGTGGATTTTCCCGTTTCGAACTGTTACATAAAGTTTCTGAAAGCCTGAGGCTATGGCAGAACGTCGTAGTGTACGGGCAGGTTCAGCAAGTGCTCCTTACGACCTGACAAAACCGGAGAACTGGAGTGTGACAAAACTGAGAGGAGAACTGACGAAAAACAATACACCCTTTCGGCAATCAGACAAAAAGAGTGTCCTGATCAGAAAGATAAAAGATCTCGACCATAACGCTTCCTCGGAGGACCAGCTTGCTGAATTGAGATCGGGCTCGAGTTCCTCTCGGCAAAACCAAGATGGCGGCGATAGAAACTATGAGACGCTTCTGCAGTCTATATGCACGCTCACCAGCATGGTTACCAAATTACAAGAGGCACTAAGAGTCGTTTCGAACAAGGTGAATGCCCCTTCATCATTATCGACTGCGGCCGGGAATCCAGTTCAGCCCCCTGCTCCGGAACAGACCCAAGCTGCGGAAGCTGGCTTCACACTGCAGTCAGCGCTACAAGGTCCTGCCCCTGGGCAGAGCACTGAGGATAGGTCTAGTTTTCTACAAAAAAATAAGTTTGGGTACGCTATAGAATCGTTACCCTTTGTCGAAACTGTGCCCCCTTCCCTGAGAAAGGCCATAATTGAGGGAAAGGATATTAATTTGGCCCAGCTCTTAATTCCGTCAACAAACGCAATCGCCATCCGAGAAAAGGAAGGCAAACTCGCTGATGAAAAACCAGAAAAAGACCCACGACTGCACAAAATTCTCTCAATATCGGAATTTATATTTGCCTTTGGCATACACAAAAACATTATGTGTAAAACCTATCCTCAACGAAGAGAAGAGCTAGACTTGTACGAGAGAGACATCGTGGACATGTCCAATCGTTATCGTGGCAAAGGATTCTACGAATACCACAAAACCTTTTCAGCTCGGACAGCAGCTCATTTGAGATATTCTAACATTCCTGTAGACTGGTCTGTGAGAGATAATACCCTTTTCTGCAACATTTTTGCAAACCTGCGACCTTCTGCATGTTATGTCTGTAGCAGCATTAAACATACAGCATCATTTTGCTCAAAGTCTTCACTCAAGAACTATTCTGCAGGATCCACTTAAAGGAAGGGACGAGAGTCAGACAGCCAAGGACGACCCCGTATAGCATTCCAGGACAGGGAAATTTGTAATAAATTCAACTCTGTGAAAGGATGCGTCAACGCAACATGTGGGAATGCTCATGTCTGTTTACGCTGCCAGGGAGAACATACAGCTCAGAAGTGTAGTGATTCAAGAAACGGCCAATCACCCCGCTCAAGACGTTAAGCGGGGTTAACCTTCATTCATGTGTACTGTCGACTATAAAAATATCTGTGTTACAAGAAGAGTTAAAACATTATCCAGATAAAGACTTTGTGCACTTCCTCATTAAAGGTTTAATAGAAGGATTTCATACTGGGATTAACCCCCTGCCAACAGAACCTTTAGAATGTAAAAATCTTTTATCTGCAAAACAGGATCCTCTTACCATAAACCGAAGAACTGGAGAAAGGTTACCTTATTGGTCCGTTTGACGAAGTACCCTTCGAAATGTACAGAATTAACCCCATAGGACTAGCTGAAAGTAAATACTCAAAAAAGAAACGTTTGATTGTCGATATGTCGGCAAAACATAACAGTCAGGACCATCCAAGTTTAAATGATCTTATAAACAAAGACGACTTTTCTCTCCAATACGTGACTATTGACCATGCAATTCAAACCATTCAATCAATGGGTAGGGGAAGCTGGCTCTGCAAAGCCGATATTATGGATGCTTTCAAACTCATTCCAATCCACCCTTCTTTGTGGCCATATCATGGCATAAAAAACAACAAATATCACTTTTTCACAAGACTAGTTTTTGGTAGCCGGTCAAGCTAAAAAATATATGACTTCCTATCATCCGTGGTGTGCTGGATCTTTGAGAATAATTATGGGATATCAAATATTCTTCATTTACTTGATGATTTCTAAACCATCGATCTACCAGACTTTGAAGCAACATGAACAATGGCATTGATTCACCATGTATTTAGTCGACGTGGTATTCCTTTATCTATCAAGAAAACAATGTGATCGTGTACAGAACTGGAATACCTTGACACAAACCTTGATACCAAAAGGATGGAGGCCAGGTTACCCGAGGAAAAATTAATCAGGATATCTGATTTAGTGCAGCAGTTCTCAAACAAAAATTCCTGCACAAAACGTGAACTACTTAGTCTCCTGGGTAAACTTTGCCAGTCGCGTAGTTCTTCCTGGAAGATCATTTGTGTCTTATCTGATCACACTTTCATGAAAGCTCGGGAAATACACTTTCACGTCACTTTGAATTCGGAATGTAGACTTGATCTGCGTATGTGGTCCAAATTCCTGAAAGGATGGAATGGCAGATCATTTTTCATGGACATAACAACTACGAATGCAGCCGATCTACATCTTTTCACTGATGCCACGGATACCGCTTTTGGTTTTTTTTTCAACAATCAGTAGTTGCAAGACTACTTCCCTGAAGAACTGGCATTGGGGCCATAAAACTTAGACGAGCTCACTTTTGATTTCAGTCTCACTTTTACCAAAGGAATATATAGTAGACTAGAGCAAAGCTCGTTGCAGAGCAACGAGTAGGTCTTCCGTCCTGTTTGACCGGAAGTAGCTTTCATTTTTAACAAAAATGAGAAAAAACACACAGAAATGCTTTGATTCCTTTGAAGTTATGTTAATTATTTGCAAAGATAAGCCTTATTTTGCTACTTCCGGTTTAACCGGAAGTGACGACGACACACGGAAAATTAATTTCTAAGCTCCCAGAGACATGTTACCCAAAAACTTGTCAAAAACGGCAAAAATGCGCGTTTTTCGATTACTTCCGGTTTGACCGGAAGTGACGACGCTGGACGTATTTTGACGACTCCATTAGATTAAGCTTGACATTTTCAACAACTTTGCTTCTTTGATGTATAACAAGTTCTCAATACTTTTTGAGATATCTGGAAAAAACTTTTTGCCCCTCTAGATCCCTTAATTTAGGGGTCAGTCCTTTTTCCGTCATATCATTTGAAAGATCTACTGATTCTGCACAAATTATGTTCTATATATTTTAACAAAATATTTTTAGTTTAGAAGATAAAAAGCAAAATATGAGTAATTTTTGGTTCTTATAAGCGTTCTAATTTTTGACCCCTATATAGCGCCATTTTGAATAGGGAAATCGAAAAACAAAAACCGATGTGCACAACTTCAATCCTTGTATTATCTAAAATCAGTAGAATTTCGACTCCAGCTTTAGCCGTCTCTGAGTCTTTGTCTGGAAACGAAAGCCTAGAAATTTTCGTTTAAAGGGAAATAACTCAAAACCGGAAGTGACTTTGAAATTTTAGTCAGCATTCTGATAGAGTTTATAAATGTCTATAATCTCTGAAAATTTGAGCGAAATCCGTTGAGAAATGAGTGAGATATGAGGCCTCAAAGTTGCGGTCTAGGAAGCAGAAGAAAAAAAAGAATAATAATCTTTACCAACAGAATCAGTAGAAGGTCCTTAAAAAGTGAGACTGAGATCAAAAGTGAGCTTGTCTCAGTTTTATGGCCCCAGGCCTGGTCTCAGAAGACAAATCGTTGTCAATGGCCTTATTCGAACTTTACCCAATTGTTGTGGCGTCTATTCTGTGGGGGGCACAGTGGTCTGGTTTAAAGATCGTATTTAAACAACGAAGCTACAGTGCACATTATTAACAAAGGACGTTCAAAGATCCCCTCAATTATGAAGTTCATGCGTAAAATAACTCTTTGTTCAGCAATAAACAATTTTGTTATTTATGCTCGACATATAAAGGGAACTACAAACTGCATTGCTGATGCATTATCTCGTTTTCAGATGGATCTTTTCCGTCGCCTGGCTCTGCATGCAGACCAGCTGCCGATGACGTGCCCAGAGTATTCGAGCCTAATCCTCATCTAAAGAAGCACACTGACTATCTGGAGGATGCCTCCATCGAGCAGAGCACAGCAGCAACATACAGATCCGGACTGGACTGTTTTCTAAAATTTCTCGTTATGTCGCGGGTGTGTCTTGCATTTTGTAAACTGCCGGTTATAAATGAGGATTTACTTGCTTATTTTGTCACACACTGTCAATCAAATTTGAAATTAAGGTATGAAAGCATCAAAACATACCTTGCAGGAATACGTTTTTTCTACTTGAAGGAGGCCAATGCCTTATGTTTAGGGACTTTGAAAGACTTCATTGTGTTCTACGTGGTGTTAAAAAGCAAAAGTGCAATAGCAAATCAAAAAGATTACCTATCACTTTTTCAATTTTATCTCAAATTTGTGATTGCCTTAACAAAGGTGTTTTTTCACCCTAGCTAGATCTTATGTTAGGTTGTGTATGTAAAATGGCTTTCTTTTGTTTTTTGAGATGTGGTGAATTTACAAATTTTCAAAAGCAGCAAGATTATTTAACCATACAAAATGTCACTTTTGCAGAAGATGGATCTTATTATACTTTGAAACTTAATTCCTCTAAGACAGATCCTTTCCGACAAGGAATTGATATTAGGGTGTTTGAGAATTCGCATTTAAATCCAGTTAAAACTGAGAATGTATTTTGAAAGTCGACTAAATATTTGTCACACACAAAACCATGCTGCTCTATTTGTTGATGATGAGGGTAACCCTATGTCCAGAATTTTTTTTCCTACTACATGTGAAACAAGTCCTATCCAGATTAGGTTTTGACGATACTAGGTACTCAGGTTATTTCTTCAGAATTGGAGCTGCAACTACAGCAGCTGCCGTTGGTATTCAAGACCATTTAATCCAGTCATTAGGTCGATGGAATTCAGACTGCTACATGTATGCAAGGTATATCAGAATCAATCAAGATACAATTCAGTCAGCACAAACAAAAATGTGTTCAATTTAAGATGTTTTCTTTTTCATCATTTATTTTCTTGGGGGCATTTACTCACATCAATACTTAGAGCCCACTACTACTTGATGTTCATTCATTTTAGCCTGTTTCCCCCCATTTCAGATAAATTTTTTCTGCATTATATAATTAATTATAGCTACCCGATGGTGTCAACCCGGGTCCTTTCATGTAAACCTGATGGTGTCAACCCAGGTATCTCGAAAGTATCTCAAAATTTAACCTGACGGTGTCAACCCATGTTCCATTCATTAGAACCCGATGGTGTCAACCCGGGTACCCTCATACCCAACCTGATGGTGTCAACCCAGGTTTCTATGGTTACAGTTTTAGCTCTAAATTCCTGACGGTGTCAACTCAGGACGTTCTTTTTAGTTTTTCTATATGTGAGTAGCCCCCGAGAAGGCCAAAAATTTATTGTGTAAATGAAATGTATGATAGAGTTGTTTTGTTTTTCCTTGTGTTTTGATTTGTGTTCAATAAATGTGGAAATATCAATTGCTCTTATTATTGTATAAAACCTGCATCAAAAACTTGAACCTGTCACTCATCCGCAATTTGTAGGTCAGATTCAGCATCCGAAGCAAGCCTGGTAGTGTACATCCTTAGATGTATCATCCAGACAAGTTTGGTCAACATAGGGCTTATAGTTACTTGGAAATGAAACCTGCACCAAAAACTTTAACCTATTCACTCATCCGGACAATGTAGGTCAGATTCAGCATCCGAAGCAAGCCCGGTAGTGTACATCCTTAGATGTATCATCCATGCAAGTTTGGTCAACATAGGGCTTATAGTTCCTTGGAAATGAGACCTACACCAAAAACTGCACCAAAAATGTTAACCTGGTCCAAAAAGATTAAGTTGGTCATTCCTTTGCTGAAATTGCAGCATCTGAAACTTTGACTGTTACAATGAAACACACTAGAAGCATCTTCCATGCATGTCTAATCAATATAGGACATACTTAGAAAGAAAACTGCTCCAAAAAACTTAATCTGGGACGCCGAGGGTATTATATAAGCTCCCCTAACTTCGTTGAGGTGAGCTAAAAATTCTAATGAATAAAAACTTTATATTAAAAAGTCCAAAAGAACATGTACTCCTAAATTAATTTTAACAATGTAGTTTTTTTGTTTAATTCTAGTTCATTTATTTATTTATTTAAAGGACAACAACCAAATCAGAAAAAAAAACTTGCTCGTGCAGAATTGATCTTAGATCTCCAGACAGAAACAGATGAAGATATCAGCAGAAGAAAGAAAAGGTGTGTTACTATTAGTACCTCACCTCTGTTTTGTATAGGAGGGACTGAAACGATAATGAAATTAGCACTAGCATTTATTGATTTTTTTTTAAAAATATGTACAAGACATAATCCACGCTACGAAACGGACTCGAAATCAGATTAACATGATGATGGGGTTGCAAAAACAAAGACCTCCAAGAAAAACACTTTTACGAAAAAAGACCTGCAAAAAAGTCCACCTCCTGCTCCGATTTTAAACCCCACCCCTCTGTTCCCTTCACTGCATCATCGCCTTCACTGTTTGAAATGTCATTACCCAACACCAAACGTCGACAAGAAAATCGAAACCACACAGGCTAGTTTCTTCACCCTCTGTACTGAGATGCAAATGTGTTGGCTTTGAGTGCAACCTGCACAAAGAAAACATCTAGACGTTTAAAAAGTGTTTGAACCTAAGTGACAAAACTGGAAATAATTGTCTCGCCAGACAAGTGGAACATTAAGTTATCCGTAAGTAAGGTTTCAACCGATGTGGAGACTTCAGTGTTCTGGATAATTGATCCACTTCAAGGGTTACTAAAGAAGTTTCCACAGGTACTTGTATATTGCACCTCAATTACTGATGCCTCTAAAATCTATAACTTCTTAGCAGAACTGCACTGGAAAACTGACAGTCCTCCACGAATTATCATTTCAACTAGTGCGTTAGGAATATGAGTAGATGCCAAAGCGTTCCACGGTGTAATTTTGTTTGGGGCACAGACAAACTTCTCGGTTTCCAGAGATTCATTGTACATCTTGACTTCCTAGATGAAAAATAAACTTGATCTACCAGCACAAATCTATTGTTAACAAAAGGCCCATGGGCCTTATACGTCACCTGAGTTAAAACTTTCCAACAATGAATTTGGTTGGTGTTTTAAACCAAAGGCAATAACATTCACAATTTTGAGTCACCATTGCTTATCATAATTATACACTTAGCATGCTTACTCTAGTTATTTAATACGCGGAGGTAAATCAGAGTAACAAAGAAAAAATGCACTTCCACTTTATTACCAGTTGTGCACCCCTCCACAAAGGAACCACTGACCCTGGGACCAAAATTTTGGAAATTTTAACATGAATTTTGTTTGATTAATACCAAAGAGCATATATCAAAGCATTTTTTTTAATTTCAGACTAGCGCCCTCTACCCCTGACCCAGTGGGCAAGAAATTAACCGTTTTGCTAGATGCACCTTTCTTCATCATAAATACAAATACTTGGATCATTGGCATAATACCCAGGAGCAAACGAAAAGATTTTCAAATAATTAATGTTTTTTTCACTATAAAATCAAAAGACCCCCCCCCTTACACCAAATGGCAAAACCCCTGACACAGGGGCCATGAAATTCACAAATTTGGTTGAGGCACTCTTGGTTATTATAGCTTTATACTTAGTTACTTTATTTCATACCCAAGAGCAGAGGAGATTTTCGAAGAATTAATGCATTTTTACTATATAATTAATCGAGTCCCACCCTAACACCAGAAACCCTAACCCTGAGGCCATAAAATTCAGAATTTTGGAAGAGGCACTCTTAGTCTCTTACTCATTATAACTTTGTACTTAGCTAGTTTAATTAATACCCAGGGGCAGAGAACCAGATTTTCTTAAATTAAATACATTTTTACTATAAAACCAATAAAGTCCCGCCCTAACACCAGATCCCTTGACCCTTGGGCCATAAAATTCACAATTTGGAAGAGGCACTCTTGCTCATTATAACTTTGTACTTAGTTTATTTAATACCTAGGAGCTGAGAAGATTTTCATAGAAATAATGCATTTTCACTATATAATCTATACAGTATATAGTCCCGCCCTATCACAAGAACCCCTGACCCAGGGACCATGAATTTCACAATTTTGGTAGAGACTCAATGCTGATTACAATCATGCCAACAGTTTGCTTCATGTCACAGTTTTCTCAGTAACTACTCATCGTAGATGCTTGAAATTTGAACTCAATCTTCTCTGAGGCATGCCATATGGTGGGATACATTTTTGCTCAAATCCGAAGTCAACTTCCTGTTTGTCTGTGCGTCTGTACGTTTTATACATAACAAATTTTCGTCACAGTTTTCTCAGCAACTACTCAACTTAGATGCTTGAAATTTTTTCACAATCTTCTCTGAGGAATGCCATATGGTGGGATACATTTTTGTTTAAATCCGATATCAACTTCCTGTTTGTCTGTGTGTCTGTCCGTTTTATACATGACAAATCTTTGTAGCAGTTTTCTTATTAGTTATCCATAGCAGATGCTTGAAATTTTATTACCGACTTTGTTGAGGCATGCCATATGGTGGGTTTAATTTTGATATGAATCTGATGTCAACTTCATCTGTTTGTAATTTAACTTGTGTAAACAGTATATTAACATGATAGTGCTTATTTACATCAGAGCTGGGGTATTACTAGTGAGCAGTGGCTCACAGATTTCTTGTTTAAGTCTACTTTAATGATGAGAGTCTACAGTTACGATCTCTTTATTGGGGTGTCTTGATTTTTCCTGTATTTATTTATATTTAAATATTTAGAAATATTTTTTTTTTAAATAATTATAATTTTCATTAGTGAGTGCATGTGAAGTAGGGGGAGGGTTATATCAATATATATTCTTATCCTAAGTGACGTCACGTGATTGAGCGCAGCATCGGGGTTCTTTTCATGCCAGACTTTGGCCGGAGAAGACGCGCTTGTACCGAGATAAGAAACGAGGAAGTGCAGGAGAGGTAAATATATATTTATTTTTTAAAAATAATGGGGAACCTTGGTGGTTCTAAGCCTTGGTGGCTATTGTGAATGCCTTGGTGGCATAGGGAATATTTAAAGTTAAAAAATGAAGCCTTGGTGGCATTGGGGCCGGGTCGGCCATTGTTTGATTGACTTTACTAGTTTCGTGGCTATAGAATAAAATTCTATTAGTAGTATTAGTGTGCAATATGTTTTTGCATGTTTTGGATGGCACATAAGTCAAGAAAACACTGGGAAACAAAAAGATTATTAATTCAAACAGGATTCAGGATTCAGTGGCTAGAGCAAGTAGATAATGCGATCTGTTGACCATGCCTTTGAGGTGTCGGGTTTCAGTGCGCCTGTGCACGTGTGCTATTAGATTAGGAAATTGTTGGGTGTAATGTTTATAACCTGTACTAATGGCTTTTTAATCAGTTTGTTAAGTGTAATAATTCGAAGCATTTTATCAAGCGATCTTTATTATTCATAATTATAACAAGATGTGGAATTTGTTTGAGACAATTTTATTATTGAAAAGTGCTAAATTTTGGTAATATATTATTTCAGATGCCACCCGTTGTTTTAAAACGGAGACATAGTATGAAAGGGAAGAATATTATTCCCATTGTAAGAAAGATGAAAGCAATGGGAAGAGTAACATCGTTTGCGAGAATGAAAAGTAATATATCCATGGAAGACATGCCCCGCGGGGAACTGATTTCTGCTTTTCGCGAACTTACTGGGGAGGACGAAAAGGAAATACTAGATATGGCGCAGAAGGAAGAGACAGAGGCTAACCTTCGACATCTATTACATTATACAATCATTCAGGCCAATGAGGTTAGCCAGCCCGCCTCCCAGACCTTGCAACGTTTGGTAAGTGTTTGTAGAGATAAGATGGTCATTGCTGCGTGCGTTCCAGCAGCCGACGAGATCTCCTGCGATACTTCTTATCAGTATTCCGGAAAGAATTCTTGATGTTGGTTTTGATATTAGATACAACCGGAAGTTATTTTAGTAACTAGAAAGTAGAAACGAAAATTCAATGTTTTACTTGTATTTGTGTGACTACTAGCAGGGCAGATATGGGACAGTTGATTAAAGTTTGATTTATTTATTAGGAAACGGAAGACACTGTCAACGAAAAGCGTAATGATGAGGTGCCTCAGACTAAAAAAGCAAAAGTATCATCGGCAAGTGCAACTACCACCCAGACGACCGAGAAAGAAGTTGAAGCAATAAAAGAAAAGGTGAGGCTTTTGGCCAACCAAAACAGCCCCAGTGAGGCCCTCATTCTATTGGACATTTGCGGAATAGCGTACAGTGGACAACGGACTTCAGACTTCGGACTTTAAATAAGGGGGAGCATTTCAAGGTGTAGAATTTATAAAACAAATATTCGTTTGAATTAATAATGCAATAGCATTTGATATTATGGTTGTTAATAAACAACATACTTCTGCAACATTTATAAATAGGAAATAAGGAACACTTGGATTACATTATGTTTCAGTCAGTTTCTTTGGAATCGGAACTCGCATCGAAAATGTGTTTTCATTTTCTATCTTACTTACATCTTTGTTAAATTATTCTTCTTTATACGAATTTTATTATTAAATATTTGACTTTCAAGATTTTTTCAGTTTTACAAATTGTTTTCTATATGCCAGTTTTAACACTCCCCCCCCCCTTCCGACCGTTCACGGTAGCCTAGTGGTAGAGCGTTCGCTTCGTGATCGGGAGGCCCGGGTTCAATTCTCGTTCCCGGCGCCGCGTCAAACCTAAGACGTAAAAATAGGTAGCGACTGTTCCTTCGCCAAGCGCTCGGCATCAGAAGTGAAAGTCACGGGTCTTTCGGATATGACCTTAAAAACGTAGGACCCGTGTCACGGTAGGCGCTGGCACGATAAAGAACCCTCACTGCTCAATGGCCCTAAGTGCCGAGTATAGGTCTAAATTTGAATCCCTTCACCGGCATACGGTGACGTCTCCATATGAGTGAAAAATTCTCAAGAGGGACGTTAAAACAATATACAATCAACCCCCCCCTTCCGAAAAAAGAGAAAAGGATGTGCCCTAACGAACAAATGTATATCGAATTTGAAATAAATAAAGAGTGATGTACATTTGACTTATCTGGAAACATGATGCAGATTCCTGATCTACTTAGCTTTCTCAGATTTATACCAATTTCAATTACCTGGTTCAATCAATTTCAATAAGCAAGACTTATATACAGACTTAGTATCAGAACTCAAATTCTAATTTGGCTTAATAAAATTAGGGTACAATACGTTAATTAAAAAGCAAGTTGATCCCACCCTCTCACAAGCACACACTTTTTGGTACAGTACTTGTATAGGCAGTGAAATTATCTTAATATGCAAATTTATCTAAAGGATGGAAATTAACATACACACATACACGCACCCATTCTAAAATACACTCCCCTCCCTGAGTTTAGTATATTTTCATTTTTCGGTTTGAAAAGTGCGTACCCCCCCCCCCCCCCCCCCCCCCCCCCCCCCCCCCCCCCCACACACACACACACACAAAAGAAAATTCAAAATCGATAGTGTCTCTTGAGTACATATTTTATATATCTAACGACCATATGTTAACCAACTTTAATTCGCAAAGACTTCATTTCGCAATTAAACAGCGGTTGACTAGTACGCGACGATAAATTTTCGCGATCAAGCCGATTTTTGATCTGTTATTAATTAACAAAGAGACTTTAGGGACCGGTTCACGGCGAGGAATATTCGCGATGACAAGGTTCTCGTGAATTTCGCAAAAATTTCTCGCAAGCGAATAAAAGTTGGTTTACAGTAACTGGAAACATTAAGCTTTTAGAACTTTTAACATTTCTTTTATTCAATAAAAACGAAAAAACAAACAAACAGAAAAAAAAAACCTTTTTTTTCTTTGAGAGACAGCTTATACTTATTGTCATTAAACTTGGTTTCTAAATATTGTCCACTATATTTAAAATAGGCTCATTAGTATAAGTTTTATACAGTAAAATGTTAAATTAAGTTTTGACAAAAGTCATGCTTTCTACTCAGTTCATTTTTCAACGACAAATGGCCCAGCAAATGAGATTTGAAAAGTATAATGCAAAAATACGACCCAAATTTGTGCGTGCAGGGCGTAAGACATCCCTTATTAAATGAGGTTTATTTACAGCGTATCACATTGATCGGAAGTTGTACCTTCAGTTTGCAAATTAGAAAGAAATTAAATGTGAAGTTAAAATATAACGTATGTACAATTCATTTTCTGAGATTGTAGTTGTTTGTACACTGTAGTAAGTTCATATTTTATACTATTCAATTTAATAATGCATACAAAAATATGTTATTTCAAGACAGTTTAATTTTCACGAATTAATTCTTTGCAAACTTTCTAATTAAACCAATCAAAATACGAAGAACTGTATAGACAAGCCTCGAGAAATCAGGGGAAAATTAACCTCGTTACTTTAGTCTTAAGTGACATGGGGGGTAAAGCCTCGGATGTGGTGGGAAAAGCATTGGTAAAATAAAAAAAAAGAACAAGAGGAGACTAAGGAATCAGACAAAGAGAAGAAATCGTCTTCCTCTCCCCTTCACAATTTGTACTCTTCATTCCCACCGATGCCATTAATGATGCCCTACCATCCCCAGGGGTATAATTATGGATATATGCTTAATCCTAGTTATCAGGGTTATAGGCCAAGGCATAGGGGGCGATTGAACCAGGGTGGGTCAAAACCGAAAGGACCATGCCTTTATTGCGAGTCTATGGGCCATCTCATCAAGGATTGTATGAAGTTTAAGGCGATGAAGCAAAACAAGTAGTTTAAATGAAGCAAGTGTGAAATCTTTTTCAAGACTGAACAATTACTTTCTTTTGTATTTGTTAGTGATACATGAAATATCACATGTAGAAGATTTGTCAGTTTTAAAGAACATTTGTCATTTATGTTATTAGATAATTAGTGTAGTGGTTTCATTTTAATAAAAGACATTAATAATAAACTTATGAGACTTGTAATCAGTTAAATGTTTTATTTTAATAAATTACATCAGTAGTAAAAGACTTCCTTTATCAGCTCAGAGAGACTAATTCTCTTGTGGACTTTGTTCACA